>DWPH01000118.1:0-11412 GCA_018251535.1 Autochton itylus | reverse complement strand
ATATAATTAATAGATAGTATATTCAGATCCGGACTTGAACGTAAATTTAACTGGTGTATTTAAAAAAATTAACCCTTTAAAATGAAAATAAGAACAAACATTTGTAGAGTATACTTTAACACATTTTTTAAAAGTTATCTTTAGTCCGGGTCTGATTATAGTAATAGCATAGCAATGATAGTGATCAGAGCTAGTAGTAAGCCGAGTAGCGTCAGCCAGTCCGAATCTGCCAAGTGCTGGGAGAGCATCACAGTGTACGAGCAAGCTAACATCAAAGTGCCTGAGTCGTGCCAATCGCGCTTGTTCTTCGAACTATTGCCTGCCAAAACAATCAAACAACAAATACGAAAACGTTAGTCCTGCATTCATATTGCTATAAGATAACTACAGATTTAAGTCAATAGATATGCTCTCGAACTTATAATCTGCGGCACCGCATTCTAAATAAAAACGTGCGCTTTAATATATTATACGTTAGTTGAACGTTAGTTTATTAATCCTAGTCTTCATGTGTATTACAAAAATCTTAGAAACATCGATTTATTTAAATATTTAATACTGTAATTGCAATATGTATATTTATAACTTTATAAAAATGCAAATAATGCACACGCATTAAATTGCGCCGCTTCTTCTCCATAGCGAATACATCTTACGAAGCAGTGGTAGATTTAGACGTTTAAAAAAATCTTTACAAACCAATGTTGAATAAACGAGATTTGATTTTAAAGAGAATTCAATATTAAATAAGTGATCTTGCTATTGTTTTTAACAATCGGTTTTCGTTGTAACACTGCGGCAGAGCGTGTCTACTGATATAAATCTATGACTTGGACAAAACGACATAAAATGAAATCATACAATGAGTGGGATGCAAATGATTAAAGTGAAATCCAAACACCATGCATGATAAAAGACCACGTACCTGTACTATCGTTATGTGAATTATTGCATAGCCTTTTATTTTGCCACGGAATAACATTGGCATTTGGCAGTGAACTGCTTTGACTAGGAGTACCATCATCGGTTGAGAGCCGTCTCAGCTGCTGATTCATTGTTTTAACAAGTTTCGGTGAGCTCAAGTCATCATGAGTTTCGCTTTTACATTCTTCTTTGTTGTCTTTATCGATTTCAGCTAAGGATTTTGCTTCACTGTGCAGTTTAAATATTGTAGCTAGTTCTTCTGATGAATTGTATTCAGTGGAATCATTAGGATCCTTATCTTTTAGTTCCAAATCATCTTCGTAAATAGAAAGATTAACCGAAGCTCTATGGGGAATCATTTGCTTGGATGCACTTTGAGTTACTTCATTCAATTTTTCTCCGGCTTCAGATATACCCGAAATGTGATTGTTGTTTGAAACATGTTCAATGTTTGATGGTTTAGTTATAAATAATTTTTCGTTCACCTCAGAAATACCGGCAATTAAATCGGAAATACCATCTTTTAATTCTTTAAAAGCTTTTATACCATCTATATCTTTTACTTTATCGTCTGTATTTAAAAAGGGATTAAGTGATTTTACTGAAGGCACAATTACATCGGCCTTATTTTCTTTATGTACGCTTTCAATTTTTACTGTGTCATTTTGTACAGTTACCGGTACAATATCAGATTTTTCTTTATCATCTGGAGGTGAAACTGTACTCTCCTGAGCTTTTAATTTATCCTCGTGCTTCTCCATGTAATTAGATAACTTGTGATTTTCATCTTCAAATTTTAGCTCCTTTTCAAAACTATACTTAAGTTGATCTTCAACTTTATGCAATTGATCCGATATAACTAACAAACTATCTTCAGTTTTTTTACCTTTGCTTGATTGATCAACGTTATCAATCCCAACATTATTCTTCGAATTGTTCACAATTTCAGCATGAATATTATCCTGTTTTGTATTAAACACAGGGTTATCGTAAGCTTTACTTGTCAAACCATTTAAAAAGTTTAACCTGCTATCGGATATTCGACTTTGGACGTCTGATAAATCATTTTTATTTCTGTTTTTGTCTAATTCAGCTAAAGCTACTCCTAATTTGTTGCTTGTATCCATTGCTTCTTGCGCTAACATACTAAGAACATGTTGAAATTCGTCCTTTGAGGCCCTTTTAGATAGAGGTGATCTGTTTGATGGTGATGAACTTTTGGACTTATCACAAGGTGGCTTAGAAAAACATTTATCATCACTATGAATGAATGAATCGTCTTTTGCAAAATGATGAGGTGGTGCGTGAGTGTTATTGACAAAGATGTTGACAGTATTGTGGCGTTG
The DNA here is from genome assembly GCA_018251535.1 of Autochton itylus. Lineage (NCBI taxonomy): Eukaryota > Metazoa > Arthropoda > Insecta > Lepidoptera > Hesperiidae > Autochton > Autochton itylus. The sequence continues at coordinate 9,142 of DWPH01000118.1, read as the reverse complement.
TTTTACCTTATTACGAGGATAGTGGTCTTGTTCGTTGTCGTTATTTTCGAACGTATCTCGAAGTCGCCTCATAACATCACTGTTACTGTGTGTTTTTTGAAGGTTAGATACCTTACTCATATTAAGAGCGTCGTCTATTTCTTTCTGAATCATGGAAAATATGTTGGCTGACAAAGATCTTACAGCACGTTTTTTCTTAATATTGGCAGATGATTCTTTAGTGAAAGGAAATTCTGTGTAACTCTGATTGTTATTAGTATGCCCATTGAAATCTTCACCATTAAACGCAGATGAATGTCTATTGTCTTTTCTTAGACTTCTGTATGCAAGATCATCCGAGACAATATCGGGGGATCTTTTTGGAACAAATCGTGATCTTCCTTTATTTTCAGGTTTTGCATGTAAGTAATCACTTTGAGGTGCTGGTGAAACAGGTCCCACTGGAATACCAAACGGAGGTTGAGGGTCCATAGTTTTTAAACGATTATTAGTTTGTTTTATATTTCGATATACAACGTCGTCATGTACTATATCTGGTTCATTGCGCTCTGAATGCTTGTCATCGTCTGATGCATAAGGAACATACACTGGTGAAGCTAACATATAACTTATTTGAGCCTGGGTGTCTTTGTAGTTTGGCTTTTCCTTTGAAAAGGAGTTCATTCTGCGGAATGCCATATCATCCTGAAGTTTGTCAGGCAATGTAGATCTTCTTGACAAACGTCTCAGTGGTGTTGTAGGCTGACTTCGCAATTGTAAATCGTCGTCGTTTCCATTCCAGTCATTAAATTGGTCGTTAAATTTCGGTGTCATTAATTCTCGTCGTTCAGCTCTATCTAATAAATCTTCATCTCCCAAACCTAAGCTATTATATATAGCTTCTAATTCATTTAGAGCATCGTCGAGATTAGTTGACTTTCGACGTTCTGAATTCTTTTCGTCGTCAGAAGGTATTTGACAAGTGCTAGAGACATATGTGTCAGATTTATGGCGAACGTGCGTTTTCGAAGTTGGAGATGTAACTACTTTTGGAGGGTCTACAGTAACTGACCTTTTATATTCAGTCGTTGCCTTCCAAACCTGAGCACCATCTATAGTATCGATAGACTTACTCTGTCTACTCTTGGTATCGGAATTTTCAATTTTATCTTGTGTTGTATCCTTAACCAACTTGGAGTGGTCTGGATAACCTTTTTGTAATTGTGTACTGCTAGCGTAGTCACTGTTACTTCTAGAATTTGCAAATACGCTTTGTTGCCGTCTATGCCTTTCGGCATCATCGATTTTTCTCCAAAACTCTGATGCATTTCTTGGCCGTTTGTATACATTTTCCATGACGTTGGAAGAAGCCTGAGAATCACTTAAATATTGGTTTTCAAAACCATTTTGACTAGTTTTAATGCTAATTGGCCTTCGAGACCTAGGACTCTGATCAGCGTAATATAAATAATCTTGTCTCATTTGAACGGGTTCTGGTTTTATTAAATTTGCTTGTTCAATTTTTTTCCGCCACGGTGGTGTATTCATGAACATTCCATAGTGATTAGGTTCAGCTGAAACTGATGCAGGTCTACGTGGCTGTTCACTTTTGTATCTATAGTTCTGCAAGTATTCATTATTTTGCATAGCAATATGATCTTCAGAATTAGAGATTGGACGTCTTAAGCCATTTGCTACGTAGCCTGTTGACCTTTCTTGACTTCGTCGCATTATTCTTTCAAAATCGTTATTAGGCACACCATGTGTCATGTTTTGGTTATTAATAATTCGATCTGCGACCAATGGATTATTCTCGTAATACATCGATAATGGTGTTGCAACTTTTCTATGCATATCTCGAGGAGGTGGAATTGGCGGAGCCTTTTCTTCTTTTTTAACATGCGTAACATTGCCCAATGGAAATTTTACGCACATTATTTTGTCTGGACTTTCGTACTGATTGGATATACTCCTTTCCCTGTTACTGTTAGCATAAAGCGATTCCTTGTTAATATTATTATTCGGATATTGAATGGAATAGTTAATATGTTCACTGTTAACTTTAGCACTAAAGTTAATTGATGATGGGTAACTTTGAGTTGAAGGAAATGATGATATAGATTCTGATTTCATAGGTCGCTGACTTAAATCATTTACAGCCAACTGGTCGGTTTTAGATTTATTTGATTGTTCTCGTTTACATGTTCCGTATCCACTGCTTTGGCTTGTAGGAGTCCTCGTTAACATTTCAACCTCAGCCTTTGTATAGCCTTGTTGTAATAGTTCAGCCTCCTTATTAAGTTGGTTTTCGTCATCTCGAGATAATCTTTTAATGTACCTCTCGTTTCTCGCACTCCTTGACCTTTTATTTAAAGAGCTGTCACGTGATCGCATGAGGGATTCATCGCTACGAAAACGAACGATAGACGAAGAGGTTGAAGATTTCAATGACTCTTCGTCACTACTCGATTCGCCTCTCATGCTATTCCTTAGGGCTTCTACTCGTGCTTTCAGTCGGCCCTTCCTCGACTTCCTAGATGGCGTATCTAATCCCACTCGGCCTAATCGGCTGGACGTGTCATCTTTTAGACTAAGTGATTCCTTTGATGCCCCAAACTTTTCTTGAGCTTTATAATTAGTTACAAAACCAGCTGATGGGTCCGATAACACGTCATCGTTAACTTCTCGCAGATTTGGCTTGGCTAAACTTTGTGCTCGCCTTGTATCCCTAATCACTATGTGATCGAAGTTATTGACAGCAGGAGGTTTCTTTTTCTTTTTCGTTTTTCTTTTGGATGGAGACTTGGAGCTGATACCGTCTTCACTTTGGGAAGATGAGCCGCTTTCTTCTTCTTTCTTCTTCCTTCGAAAAAGTTTGCCGATAGACCACTTCTTGTCTTTCTTGGTGCGCTCAGCGTCGAGTTCCGTTTGTAATGGCCTCTCGACATGACGTTGGACGGAAGCGTACTCTTCGTTGTATGGCCGATAGGATGCTGAGGGTCCCGTGAGATCACGATGGGGCACGGGCGGCGAGTTGACAGTCTGAAATACACAAGTTATCACATAAATATCGTATCAAATCCTGATAAAAAAGTCAATATAATGTTATGTTTTCTAAATAAAAACATACTTTGGTATTACGAATCTATACTTATATTATAATTAATATCCGCCAAGGTATATTTATTCAATGAAAATATTTTACCTGTCTATTATTGTAAATAAAATTAGTTGATGTTTCGCTGTATCTTGAGAAGAATTAAAAATAAGACAAACAATCTCGCCTTGCTGTCTCGTATATGGACGAAGCAAGGACGGCTTCTTGGCAAAAGTTCAAACTCTTGTTATTTCGTTTTTTTATCGTCTTTATTTGCTCGGAGTTAAAAATGTTAGGAAGTAGTTAAGTAAATTCATCGCGAGATAAAGAGTTCATAAGTTCAAAGACTTGTTGTATTAAAGTTAAATACATTTTATCATATTAACATTACAACTATTCATTCTTGAATATTAATTACCATTGGTTGTGTGAAAAATTACTTATATTTATATAAAATTTATGACTAAATCACATACATAGCTACAATCTTATGAATATATATTTTTTGCATTGCAAAAAATAAACTGCAAAATCTATTAAATGATTGAATTTCAAAAAATCTTCATTCCTAACTTTATAAATTTTGTACACAATGAAAGTATTAACTTTTTTATTACATGGGGTAGTAAATTCAATTAATTTAAGACAAAAAAATCCTAATAAATATGTACATAAATAAATATTTAAGTAATCTGTGGTTGATTTGTGGTATATTTGTGATCAATGGCCTGAAGAAAACGACGGGAAACTGTTGGATAAAGGAGTTTGAGTGGCGGCAATTAGGGGAGGCCTATGCTCAGCAGTGGATCTCAAACGACTGATGGAGAGATGGAATCTGTGATTCTAAAATAACTTTTTTAACATGATTTTGGATGCATGTAAAAACTATCTATTCTATAATCTTTTATCTGTTCGTACTGGTATTGTATAAAAATAAAAACATCTTTTTATGCGAAAAGGGACGAATCATATTGAAGCTAACACAAATTTAGATGTCTAATAACACTTTATTAAATTTAAGAAGTACAACGGTTATTGAGTACCAATCTGCTACGATTTCTTTAAGTTGTATGCAGATTAGCGAAATTACCTATTTGGCACCCCTGAATATATAAACTAAACGTGCCAGTAGTTATTTGCGCTTGGCGACCTTCAAAATATTTATAACACTTACAGGTAAAAATGATTTGAAGTAGTCATTCGTGACTCGTTCTGCCACCCCGATCATGGCGACCATAGTCATAAACACTTATTTAAAGATCGTCGCAAACATTCGCACACCCACTCTGGAACGTTTTGGCACAATTATCGTTTTCTTAAATCACTATCACTGTTTTTTTGTATGTTACATTACATTTTTATTAACTTTTTGCTTGTAAAGCTCCGTAATATAAGCACTTATATAGCGATTATTCGTCCACTTACGACAAGTTAAAACGTGGTGACAATTTATCTTAAATTCTAACTTTAAGTTCTTAATTTGCCGTTAAAATAACACTTATGCACACAACTACAAAAGTAAATTTATCGAATTTTCAGTCTTTTCCCAAAGGAAATGTGCGCGTGCGCTCCTTCGGACTGTCCGCGCCAACTCAGTGATTATTTCAGCACTGTTATGAATACGCGGATAGCTCCATTTATATCACCAGACTAACGATACGTCGTGTCGGATCGGATAAGTGTATGTGAATACTAATTTTGGATTCGTTTAAGACATAAACTCATACAAACTATTTAAATAAAAGTCCGATTAGTCTTTTTATTATTGTCGAGAAAGTAATGAAAAACATTTAAAGTTTAATCCCTTGATTACACTTTAAGTTCTTCCTTTTAAATTTTAAAATCATTTGTAATGGGCACTCACATTACGCAGACGACATTTTATATTAGGTTTTCTTTATTTAACCACTGAAAACCAGTCACCACTGTTTTTTTAAATTTCATTATATACGTTAGTGGGTTACCTACAGGTATGTTAAAGACGCGATCTCACGACACGACACCACGATACGCACCTAGCAGCTTAGTCGACAGTTATAAATGTGCTCGTTTCTATATTTTTCCGCTATAAACACAGCAGCGCCCCCGTTGCTCCACAAATCTAGTTATTTATAAAGTTAGATCTCGTATTATTTATTTTTTATTCTAATGCAATTCCCGCACCGGAACGCTGGGAATTCACTAGACAGGATAATTTATAGCTCTCAATGAGTTCTTTTTTGATTCATCCCAGGTTTTCTAAAATAAGTTTGTGATTTAAAGCCCTGAAGGATTGCTGTTATTAGTACCGTTTAAATAAATTCCTCGGTGACTAACTAAACATTTCAAAGACGTGGTAATTAATTGGCGTTTACGATTTATTGTGAACCGTTTTAAGTCTTTGGAGGCATCGAATTTTTAAGTCGTTTGAGTGGTTTTTTTTTCTGGTATCTCCTGGTCGCAATTCAACCGAAAATAGACAACAAACAACCCTATGCCTATATTTGTAAAAAAAATCCCTTAATAAGTTTACATATTTCTATTGGATCACTTCAAACAAAACGTATAATAGGTTAATAGTATTTCTTGAGTGTTGTGTCGCTATAAGTTTCATTTTTCTCTTTTTACATAAAAAATATACTAACAACAAATTTTACCTACCTCTTAAAATGATAAAGGGAGTTAGTTAAAAAAGAGTACGTCTCTTAATTTTGTATAAATACATTGACCGCTATTTTCGCCGTATTTCACGTTCATAACAAGTTAACAATCACAGAATGACTAACCCGAAAATACACAACTACGTAAAAGCTAACCAAATCAGAAGATTCAACAATGAAAAACATTGCAAAAACATCAAAAGGTTCGCAAATTCCTAAAGAACAATCAAACAAGACACAACAAATCGATAAGATCTCTCGCCAGATAAGTATGGACCGCTGAGACACTTGGTTAGTCAACTAAGCAAAAACAAAACTGAAATTGAAATATGGAAAAAAAAATGCTAAGATTCATTAATTCTAGAGAGGTTCCCCACCCAAATATGGAACAATAGGAAATGAGACGTCCACCTTCGAACGGTTAGAGAACTACACAGTTCGTTACCGGAATTAATCGACAGTTAGCACATTACTAATTACGGTTTCTACGGAAGTGCCATGCAAATCAAATTACAGTATCCTAATCATAATAAAACATATTAAACTCACAAAAATATGGAATCCTGATTCAATTTCTTTATTGAAAACGGTAGAACACTTCGTCTGCTTCGACTCCGGAGGAACCAATCCTTACCTAATCTAATAATTATAGTATTATGCGGAACAATGGTCACTTATTATCAGATGAATTGCATGCTCGTTTGCTACTTTATATTATAAAAATAACGAAAGGATTCAGATTATTCTTTAAATAATAAAATAAGAATAAGTTAATTATATTTGAAAATACATACAGTCGAAAAAAATACCCTCCGTCTGACGTAATCATGTAAATAAAAATACTTGAAAATGTGGAACTGAATATAGATTTGTTACGTTTATCTATACTTATTTTCATAAGTGCTATTATTAGTAGAATATCATTTACACCGTTTACGAGAGTTTACATCGTGTTTCACATATTAAAGTTTACACTTAAGAATTGCATTTTGGTATCAATTGGATGCTTAACCAAAGTTCAACTGTAGACTAAACAACGGAAGAGGCTTGCATAAAAATAGAGAGCAATGTCGCGGGAAAACTATTATTAAAGTAACACATTTTACACTGACACTTTTTTTCACAGTTCACCTGATAGTAAGCGGCCACTGCCGCACATGGACATCTGTAATCAACGCTATATAGAACAATTCTGCCTGAAAACAATTACAGATGCGTTGCCACTCCTGAGGACTATGCTGATCGCCTCGTGTTTAACTCAGCGGGCATTAGCACCCTGCGTAAACGCTTCACGCTGGAAAAAGGAGTGACGGTGGTACCTCATCGGTCGAACCGTGCTAAGTCTATCCTCTCACAGACTACTACTAATACAGGACCACTGGTAAAGAAGTACCCTCAGGATTGTTATAATAGACAGTTGCTAGAGGGAAAGTCCTATATTATTACCCTGTTAAATTGCGCACAAAATAAAGAGGTATTTAGCACTTTCTACGCGCGCGAATGAAGTGAAGATTGCTCAAAGAGCTCCAAATATAACCCAGATGAGTCAAGTGCACGTTTGAACTGAAACGGTTACCGTTTAATTTCGTTCTATAGTTATTTCTCTTACGAATGGGTTAGATCTAGCATTTATTAACAGTCTGTTAAAGCTTCAATTCGATTGGATTCTGCACATCAATGACACGCAAGTATCATAACGCAATGAGCCGAGAGTTCGTTGTAATAGTATAATAAATTTTTTTGTACAATTATGCCGATAAAAAAAATATTTTATGCTTAAGTTTTCGGGCGTCCATTAATTTTAATATATTAAACTTTAATCTCTTAAAATTAATGGACGCCTGGATGGATGCAATGCTTTAATCATTAAAGCATTGCAGTAATTAAAATTACTTTAAATTCAATTTGGTATAAACAATTACTTTTAGACGATTTTCGGCTTAACGAATTAGCTGAATAGGTATACAATTCAACTTATTTATAATTTTAAGTAAAACAACGCTCTTAAAACTTCATCACACAAAATCTAAATAAGCCGGCTTTAGTTATAAACATGCATTGTTTATCTCGTAAACAAGAGAGAGCAGGTATTTGAGAACGGAAACACGAATACCATGTTATTTGCGTAGAGCTAACCCATTAATCCATACAGTCCTCTTCAGACGTGAACAAATTAAGCTCGTATCCGAACCCACACTATTTAATTAATCCTGAAAAATGGAGGGCAACCCGGCCGGTGGCTACTGCTCATTAAAACTGGGCGGATTTTGGACCGATATCAGTAGATTTGGGATAATTCGAACGTCAGGAAGTAATGGCCGGTAAATTACAATCGTACGTTATTTACGTAGTTATTGATAAATTCATTGTTATTTTTATTTGTTCTATACACGCAGAGAGTTAGGCTGGTTTAGGATTTGTTGATTGTATTCACGAACCTTAAATATATTCAAAGTGTTACAAAAAGAAAGAATCCGAGACTATTGCTGCAAGGTAGATCATACAATAACTAGACATATCGTTTTTTATCTTGGTATTTTAAAGATTCTGGGGTGAACTGAACGCTGCTTAACAAAGTATTTAATTATAATATTGAAGTACCATACGAGCATGCGGTCCATCTGATGGTAAGTGTTCACTGCCGCCCATGGATACCTGTAACAACTTCATATAGAACAGAAGTTCTTCCTGAAGTAAATCACATATGCGTTGCCACTGCTAAGGACTAAGATGATCGCCTCGTGTTTATGTCTGCGGACATCCACACCCTTCCAAAGAAACGCAAGAACTGCTTAATGTTAGAAATAGGTGTGGCGGTGGTACTTTCTCGATCGAACCACTGGTTCTACCACCAGGTGGTAGAACCATTGTTGCCACACCTATTTCTAACGTGAAACAGTTCATGCGTTTCATTAGAAGGGTGTGGGTGCCGGCTTACTCGTTTGCAGTAATATAAAAAAAAACATGAAAATCTTCAGTCTATTAAACAATAACACAACATAAACATTATTACAGGCACATGTTTATAAAAATCTTTATCCTACAAATAATAATATTTATTCGCGAATTAATACACATTCAATCAAAATGTCTCTGGAACCCAATTAAGCTTCACAGAATGTGGTTTAGCAAAACTCCGATTGACATGAAAGACTCGATCTTAATTAGTTTTTTGTTAAATACGTAAAAGACTCCCTTTTCCTTCGAGGGAACAAATTGAAATCCATTGTAAGAATATAAGCCCTCGTACATAAAGTACATATATATCGTAAATAAATAACGCTTTCTATACTCATAGCCCCACATTAGGATGTGTTCCTGTATCCTGAGTGGCATGGACACACACAAAGACGAATACAAAAACACCCAGACCCATGACAGAAATATAAACTCATCATTCGATTTTTTGTTTGGGCGGGCTTCGTAC
>DWPH01000117.1:0-11424 GCA_018251535.1 Autochton itylus | reverse complement strand
GTGTTTGTATTATATTAGTATATTCTCTCACTCTCTCACTCAGTAGCGGTATATAACTATCTAAAGATGAATAAGGATGTTTTAGATAAGAACAATAACTACATTTACGGTTTGCTTGAAAACTGAAAAACATATGTGTATTTATTTATATATTTAAATATTTGTATAAAAAAAATCTGCGATCAGTTTGTGTTTTAGTGCATTTATTTGGTATTTTGTTTATTTTGTTAAAGTTTTAAACAGCAGTGAATTTATCGAGTATTGTCTCACTCTCTCTCTCTCTCTAGTAATCCACTAAACTAATAATGAAGCTATTTTCTTCTCTCATAAATTCAAAATTATGATATAAAATAACCATTTTTTAGAACTTGTTATGTTTTAATAAGCGTCTATAACATGTAAAAGTATATCAGATACATATGTATGTACATGTTTGTATTTGAAGTTGTTTTATACTTTTGAGAATTGTAAATACGCTTCTCATAGATATTATTGCTATTAAAATGGCGGTGCTAGCTAGCAAACCCAGTCAGATTAACATTGATCTTAATAAAATTAGAAAATGGTTGGAAAGTGATTGTAGTATTTGTCAATTTTAAATCTAACTTGCATGAAACCATTATGTTTTGATGTAAAGGGTTGTTTTGAAGCGGTGTATTTATCGTTTTTTATTTTCTCTTCGTAGGGTATACGACGAGTTAGGTTCCAGTCCGCAAACCGACGAAGCTACTTACGAAGATCGTTTGCAGTCTGTCGTCGTTTCACCACATCGAGCTCACCGACACCGTCGTGACTCGAGCCCCGAGGAACGGAAGCACTCCAAGGTGACTCGCCATAAAACCTTAAGCAACTTGCCTGTCTATTACTGTCCATAATCAAAAGTATTATATATACTACATTCTACTATTTTGTATTTTTAATTGACAACGATAAGAGGGTATGTTTATCGAGCGTATGTATGTATGTTCCTTTTGTTACATCTCTATAGGATAAACGGCTTGAGGAGGTTTAATATATGGGCTGTCCTTAAATTCGTCTTGGTAGCACGAGTGACACTGGGTACATCATATTTTAAATATTTAAAAAAGCGTTTGCAATTACTTTTTGTTCGGTGCAACATAGCGACTTATTTAAACAGTCTGGTTTTTCGCTTTTGTTAATATATGATTCGTTTTCTAAAACTAACGAAACAACTACGGTGTGTCCGACAGGAGCGACATAGAAGCGTCGGCGGTACTTCTCGTCGATCAAGATCAGGGTCGCGCAGTGAGCGGCACGCGCCGCGCCGCCGCCACCGGCGCCGCCGCGACGGCTCCGGCTCGCGCGCCGGCACCCCGCTGCGCGACGAGCCTGACGCGCCGCCCACCGAGCCGCGCCGCGGGCCGCGTGAACGCCCGCCGCTGCCCATGAGCCTACCGCTACCCAAGTTCGCCGTGCAGCTGCTGCGCGCCGCGCCGCCCGCGCCGCGTCAGCCGCCGCCGCCCGCGCCCGCGCCCGATTCTCCTCCGCGCCCGCCCTCTGCCTCCTCCTCCAGCGGGGGCTCCGCGCCGCACTCGCCCTCCTTGGAGGAGCGCATCCGCTCGCTCGACGAGAAGTACGAGAAGTGGAGCGGCTCGTCGCGCACGCCCGCCGACGCGCCGGATCGGACGCGCCTCCGTCACCGGCTCCTCGAGGTGGACATCAATGAGGTGAAGCCCTCGGAGGTAGTTAGATCGTTGCTCGCGAAACGGTCCGTTTTCGACGAGGACTCTGAGCGACTGGAAGGCGCGGCGCGAGCTCCAAGCCCGACTGGAAGTCCACGGGCGCGGGGATCCGCGCCGCTACCACGCGCGTTAAGGTATCCCTTTCCATCACACGCCCCGCCCGAGCCTGACGGCGAGCCTGACCGTCCCGAGCGTGCTGAACGTTCCGAGCGCCCTGAACGCATCGAACGCTCCGACCGGCCAGTGGACCCGCGTTTGGCTCGCTTGGACCGCCCCGAGCGCCCCGCCCAGCCCGAGAGGCTGATCAAGGTGAACGAGGCCGACTACAGGATGGAGCCTCGAGGCCGTCCGAGGACTCCGTCGACGGACAAACTCTTGACGGATATCTGCGATTCGAAGTCTAGCCAATCCGTTGAGAGGGACCGATCTGACGCTGATAAGGAACCTACAAGAAAAGATATCGGAAGATGGCGACGTGAATCATGCAATGCAAAAGACGAAGAAAAGGGTTTTAATTGTATCGACGCAGGAGACATTTTAGAAGCTTTACGAGACAACCTAAAAAGTGATGCGCTTGTCTGCTCGGGTTCTCAAGAAAAATCTCAAGATAGAGAGGGGTTAAGTATACCCGACAAATTATCTACCACGGAAACTTCAAATAAAACTAGCAATGATGTTATCGAGAACTGTGTATCTTCGGAACCCTCTTACGTATCTAAATCAGATCAGTCGGAAATGATTTCTCGAGACAAAACGAGAACATCTTGGATTCAGAGTCATAACAATCAAGAGAAAATTATTCAATCAGAGAAGTCTATTTTAAATGACAGTAGTCATCTGCAATGTGATTTAAGTTCTAAACTTGAATTTCCTTCCAAAGATGGTCTGAAGTCTAAAACTATTATTGATAATAAACCAGAGGAATCCAAAAGTCAAAATAAAAATGAAATTGAAAGACATAAGGAGAATTCTATTCAGAACCATATTAATGAAGAGATTCTTTCTTTACAATTGAATGCTATAAACAGTATTGATCTCATTAATAAAACTTCTGAATCCAACCCTGAAATTATACATAATGAAAGGAATGATAAAGATAGGCACAACCATATAGAAACATTTCAGAAAGATAAATTTGAAAAAGAAAATATTGAATTTGAAAAGTCTCACGACAAAATAAAACTTGTTAATAACGCGTACTTTCATACTGATAAAAAAGTTTCCGATAAGGAAAAGAATCACGATGATGGTTTAAAAAACGAACGGGATAAGATAAGACTAAACAAAGAGAGATTAGAAAAAGACAAACATGACAATGAAAAAGATAAAGTTAAAGCTAAAATGAACAAACCAGAAAAAACTGAGAAGGAAAAGAAACCTAAAGATGAATCTAACTCCCATAAACCACACGTAGACAAAACAAACAAGAAGATAGAAAAAGATCAAGAAAAGGCGGATGATAAACATCGTGAATCGGATAAACTCAAGCATGTTGAAGAAAAAATAGTACGTCATGAAAATCATAGAAAAGATAGACATGAAAAAGACCGATCGAAACATAATGCCGATACAGAGTCATTCAATAAAATTAAAAAAGACGAAAAACATAAACATGAGCGTCCTAAGAAAGAAAATAGCGATTTAAAGCGCGACAGCAAAAAAGACTCGGATCTTATTAAAAGCCGAAAAACTTCTAAAGATGAATCTTCTAGGGATATCTGTCGCAAAGACTCCACTGATTCCTCGGCTTCAAGAACTTCTCACGACTCATCCAAATTACGAGACTCAGATAGTAATGACACGAGAGATGAGATAAGAACAAAAGGTAAATTATGTAATGAAATTTCTAATAAGCACGAACCTGAAAAAGATACCGCGATTAAAACTCTAGAATCAGTGAAGTTAGAATCAAAACAAAAGACCAAAATAGACATAAAAGAAGAAAAAGATGCAGACCAAAATTTTAAAACGAAGGGTGAAAGTAATCACGATAGCGCTTCGACGCAACAAAAACACAAAGCAGAAAATATTGAAAAACAAAGGCATTATTCTTTCGATTCCTCGGGGGTGGATTCTAAACGAAAAGAGCGCTTGAATTCGTGTTCTAGTCTACCATCTAATATTGGACATAAACGAAGAATGTCATCTCAAGATAGCCTCGATTGTATAAATGACGATTATAAGAAAAGTAGAAATGACGTTAAGTATCCAGAACGAAGGGATTCCAAAGATTCACGAAGTACAGAGAGACATAAAACTACCAAATTCAATAAGGGTCATTTTGCTAAAATAATAGAAAGTAAAACTAAGGATAATAAAAAGGATCAAGTGAAACCTCCTGATGATACATTTCAGCAAATTAAAGATGGGGATAAGGAAATTGATATTACCGATAAAACTAAAAATTCCAAGAAAAGTCCAAAAGAAGATAATGCTGAAAAAATGCCGTCAATCCCATGTGTCCAAAGTGAAGTCTTACAGAATGATTTGGATTTCCTTGCGACTTTAGAATTACGATCCAGTGAAGAAGATGAAAGACAGAAAGCTATGAGAAAAGAAATGAAAGAAAAGAAACGGATACAACAGCTACAACAAATTCAGGAACTTCAAATGCAACAGGATGCGCTACAACAAGCAGAAATTATGAATAAAATGAAAGAAGACAAAAAACATAAAACGGATGAAAAGAAAAAAGATCTAGCCCGCGAAAAGCGCATGTCAACGGATAGAAAGAGCAAAGATGAGAAGATCGATCATAACAAGCGTAAGAACCGTAAGCCAGTCCAAAGCTCAGATACTTCTGATTCTGATGAACCAAAGAAACACTCAATTTTTGATATTGTTGATGATGGACCGACATATATTTCCATGTATGATAAAGTTAAAGCTCGTTCTTGTAAAAATATGCAAAAGCAAGAAGAAGAAAAGAGGCAAGAAAAAATAAAAGCAAAGTTCAGTCAATTAAAACAAAGTAGAGCTAAGCGTGAAGAAAAGAAACGATCTAGTTGGGATGAAGATAGTGACTCTGACCATGAAAGGCGTAAATCTCACAAGACCTCCATCGACAGTTCTTCAGAAGACGATCATATTGTAATGAACAGCAAGAAACGAGAGAAGTCACATATGCTTAGTATTGATTATGATCGCCATAAATGTAACGACTACTTTAGTGCCCCGAGTAATGAAGAAGATTCCCGAAATAAATTATCACGGAAAAATTCTAGATCTCGCATTATGTCTGATACGTCAGACGACGATGTTTCGAAACGAAATTCTAGTAAAAGCCCTGTATTCGTCAACAGAATTAAAAGAGAAATTTTGTCGGATTCAGAATCAAACTTATCTAAAGGTAAAGATAATGAAGGACTTCCCAAGGAATCTTGTGATGATAAAATTAAAAGAACATCTTTATTAAATTTATTTGGAAAAAGTGATAGTGATGATTCAAAAGTGAAATTAAATTTAGATACCGATAATGATTACAAAGTTTCTTTTCCAACGGCGATATCTAATGAAATTTCTTCTGAAACTGAATCTGTGTCATCCAATAGAAACACTAACGATCAACGTAAAAAGCATAAAAAGAAACAGAAGAAACATAAATTTTCTTTCTCTGATGAGGAGTTTAAAATTGAAAATAGTCACGACACAACAGAAAGCGACATCAACCATAAATATGCAGATAAAAATAGAAGACACAATAACAAAAAAGAAAAGCGAAAAGACAAAACTCGTGACAGTATTGATGCAGACGACGTTCGCGAGGAAAAGAATAAATTTAAAAAGGAGAAAAAATCGCCAAACCATTCGTTTGATATTAGCACAGAGGTTTTAACAAATAATATAAAGAAGGACGGCAAAATGGAAGATATATTTGGTCCACTCTCTGATGAGTCGGATAAAGAACATAATAGTTTGATAAACAGTAAATTAGATTTTGTATCTCATAACTATGAACCCATACTTAGCACGACTAATGAGAAATTAACTCCTTGTAGTGAAGATGTCAAGCATAAAGAAGACTTAAAAAGACGAAGAGAGAAAAAACGTAAAGAAAAAAGATACTTTGCTAGGGAAGACGACAATAGTCTAGATGTTGACGCCGTAAGTAAAGCAATTGAAGCTCGATTATTTGCTGATACGGCGATCAGTGATGACACTCGAATTAAGGTAGAATCAATTATTGATAATCTAACCAAAACGAATCACAGTGATGAACAATTTACAGAAAATGTTAGGTCTGATGCTGCTAAAATTATTGATAAGCATACAGATAGACTTAAAAGGGAGAGCAGAGACAGAGAGCGAAAAAAGAAGAAAAAGAGGAACAAAGATGATCGACAAAGTCGGAAAGAACATCATCATTTTTATCATAATGATAAAGATGATATATTGGTTAAATTTGATTCTTTCGAATGTACAAGAGATCTTGAAATCGTAACAAATACTATGTTACTGGACATACCACTTCCAAATGATGAACTAATAAAAGATCCCGTTAATAAGACCGACGACACACTTTTGCAAACCTCCAGTTTACCTCTATTAACTGAGAGCCCTTCACTGTTACAATCGAATGCTAATAGTGAATGTAATTTGAGTAAATGTAGAACCCCAGACGTAATGATAGTAGACGATAAGATTAGTAATGAATATGAGGAAACTAAATGCATTGAAGTCCGTGATATACCAATGCCACCTCCATTTGAAAATGTCGTGCAAAATATATGTGATATACCACTTCCTAAAGATCCTTTACCAGTTATTGAGATTGAATCAACAACAAACACCGAATCAATACCAATACCTAGTATAGAAATAGATGTAAGTAGTGAAGACAGCAATGAAAATGCGGTTCGGAGCATATCAAATATGGACGAGGACTCTGAGAAACATTCGGATAAAGTTGATACACCTACATGCAAAGTTGACAAGAAATTGGAAGAAAAACCCAGAGCTATTATTTCACAGGAGGAGACCGAAGACGCTGTCGCTGCCCTCTTAGGAGAAAGTTTTGGAGGGAAAGCAGACACATTTGCTAATTGTTATGAAGAAGTGGAAAATAATCCTTCTCTCCAAATTGAAATCGAAAGCACTACTATAGAGAGCGAAAATATTCCCGAAGAAGATGCCGAAGAGATGAGACAAGCCGTACAAAATTTAAATGCTAGTGAAATGGAAATGAAACCTGATACACCCGTGTCAGATAGTGACCTTTTATTGATCGATACTGATACGGAGGAAGCTGAAGAGACACCGCAAGATGCTATTGATAGGTTACCCATTAACATAATCGCAACAAACCAAGCTCTTAATAACAATGCGAAAACAACTGTACAATCAAACATACCCAAAAGTAATGACGTATCGAATATAATCATTTCTAAGCCAAAATCTACACTAGTTCATTCGCTAAATCCCGAAAATGAGACTAATATTAAGTTGAATGAAAAAGAAATTAAGATTCCTCTTATTAAACGAGATTCCATTCACCATTTAACAGCAATCACAACATCCACGGGTACGCCTGTTATCACGTCGTGGACATTATCTAATTCTAAATTGGTGGAACCTCAAGTATTAAATATACCATCAAACTCGATTGCCAATAGAGATTCAAACGAGAATAAACCAAAACATATAACCGCCAACATCGTTCAAATTAAGGCTCCTCAAAATCAAAACGTACAAATCAATAGTCCACTGAGGCCTGTTCTTAATGCTAATCGTGTCACCGCTCCATATCAGGTGATAAATCAGATCATCCGTCCTCCGGTATCGAATATGCAACCTCCTACTATAAAAATACCTGAACCGCATATACTATATCAAAAACCTCAAGGAATTGTCATATCACCTAGACTGACGGCCGATCCTAAACTACAGAGCCCGAAAGCTAGTACTCAGGGAGAAACTGTAACTTCACCACGACTAGCAAATATGACCGTTCTGAATACATCATCGCCAAGCTTAAACCATGTCGGATTGTCATCGCCAACATTGCAACAGCGGTCTCCTGGTCAAGTGACGGTGGTGCGCATGCAGCAGCCGCCACTCAGTCCTCTACAAGGTGTTCACGTCCCCCACGGAACTAGAGCCATGATGTCTCCGAACAGACCGAATTCCGTGCTCGTCCAAACTCAAGGAGCTCCTTTACATTTTAATCGGTTACCTGTCACTCCCGTTCTGGCTCCTATTTCGAAACAGATTAGTAACAGTAATTTGATTCAACAGAACAAATCTGTCGTTACTAATTCTGCACTGATTCAGCAACAAAAATTGCAAAATAAAATTGCAGAACCACGGAAACATGATCAACGAAATGTCTCAGAAGGTTCCAACGATAACGCTAAAATAATTTTGTCTCCAACTAAATTGCAAAGTACTACAAATGCCACGGTTTTAGCACAGAACCGCCTAATTTCAATGCAGAATGCTGTTCATGTTGAAAAGATGAATTCTTCTTTGCATCTACCTAATAAAGTTTTAATTAACAGTAAAAGTACTATAACCGATAAAAAGGAAAGTCCGATTCAAAAATCTGAAAACCATGCCCCATTTGGATCTCCGCCTGTAATCCATGTAACAGGAATCAATCATTCAGTTGCACCTATTATTCAAAATTATACGAAGCCAATAGTATGTACTTTACAACAACCAAATACGGTAAATAGAGGACATAATACAAATGTTATTCATGCATTGAATACGCAGAGATTATTGACAACTACGCCGATGACTAGTGTTATACAATTGGATGCAAGTAAAGTGCCACCTTCTGTTTTATCCATGGCAACGATTAGGCAACCAACGGTTTTAACAAAGTCTGATTCATCGCATACAGGTGCTATTACAACTTCGAGTCTTTCAAAGGTTGTGATGACACCTGTGTTATTGAAAACGACCACTAATTCTAAAAGTTCTATTACATTAAATACAAAAGGGGATCAAGAACATGCAGATAATAATACACCTACTCCAAATAATCTATCATCGCAAGAAAATGAAGAGAAAAGTGACAAAAAAACTGAGTGCGTGGATAAGGATCGAGAAATTATTAAATCTTCTGTGATACCCGAGCAATTAACTAAATGTGAAACAGATTTTGAGGAATTACTTAAAGATAATACAAATGAAATTAAAGTCACTAATAATCCTGAAAAGAAACTAGAAATAAATGTTGGAACATCTATAACTGTATTGACTCAATGTACAGAAAGACGGAAAAGTATAGATAGTCGTGGAAAAGAAGTTCTTAACAAAGTAGAATCTAATAAGGCCGAAGAAAAGATAAATCAAGATGCGATGTTGGTTAATGACAGCCGACACGATGGACACGCTGATAATAAAACTACCGTTAAAGTTGATGAGATGAAAGGGGACAAGGAGGGAAACATTAGTAAACCGATTGTTGAACAGTCGTTAAAGGAAGACAGTGTCAGTGTCATAAATGATGAAAAATTCAATACTCTCTTGCAAAAAGAATCTCCAGATATTAGTAAAGTTACAAGCAACGGAAACACAAATACTTTATCAGATACAAGGAAACAGACTAAAGACGACAATAACGAAATATTTGATTCATTGTCCGTTAAATTAGAGAAAACATCAAGTGAAGAAAAACATTCGGATGAAAATGATTTTTGGTCTGCTAAAGATGTAAATATAGAATCCGTTATAAAGAAAGTTGACTCTTTATGTAATGAAAGTTCAGATTTAAATGTAGAAAAAGAAGTAATTATAAGTAATGATGCTGATGAATCAAATGTAACGGAACCGATAATACAAAACGTTTCGTTTGATGAACCTGATATAAATAAAGTTTTGCCTCCACCAGAACCGCAACCTGAACCTCAACCGCTCGTGGAAAATATTATTGTTGAAGAACCTATCATACAAAAAACCACAGGTACAGGTAAACGAGGCGGACGTAGTATCCGAGGAAAGAGATCAGAAAAGGTTCAAGAGAGAGTACAAACCCGACAGATTTCAAAACCTGCAAGAGGTACAGGGGGTAAACGTGGTCGAGGAAGAGCTAAAGTCGACAAGAAAATAAAAAACTTAGTAAGCAGTAGTGTTAATAATATCCCTGGAGACGTATATGATTTTCATGAAGACTCTGGCGACGAGTCCGCTTCCAATAAGCCAGAAAATAGGCCCCGTCTCATTTTAACTATCAAAAGCCCTCTGTCAGGCCAGTCTAATGCCACACCAACATCTACATTGAGCATAACGCAAAAAGAAGTAAAAAATATTGAAAAACCGAGCAAGGAAGATAAGATAGAAGTTTTTGCGTCCCCATCGACGAATACCAGAAAATCTAGAAGACTCCAAGAGAAAGATGTTCAACGAACCACTGTGGACGACGTCATCGACGATGTCATCAAAGGCTCAGCAGCTCAATCTAAAACCATCAAAGATCCTAAAAAGAGGGCTGTTAGGCAGGCGAACTCTAAAATTACCATCGACAAACCTCAGGGATCAGACACCAGAAAGTCACCGAGGGGCGCGAAAAGAACAAGAGACCGTAGCCTGTCGGATGCGTCCATCGACAGTAACGACGAAGCTCCCAGGAGAGACGACGTTGTCAAGGATGCGAAGGTGCCCAAACTTGTGGAACCGATCTCTGTCGCTAGATCGGAAATCGAACCACCCGTGGTCCATTTGCCAGTGCCTGTGGTCGTATCGTCCGCTCCAACTCCGATTCCAATTCCGGCCCCAGTTCCGGTTTCGGTCCCCATCCCAGTGCCGGTCTCGGCTCCGGTTCTGGCCTCAGTGCCGGTTCCGGTTCCGCAGCCCACTTCGACGCCCATAATGAAGCCACCGAAGAAGATGATATCGGAGATCAGCGCGAAACTGGCGGGCGCCTTCGAGAACGCGGTCGCTGCGACCGCAGTGCCGGCCGTGCCCATGGTGCATCGAGACGTCCCTGTCGCCCCTCCACCGGAGCGTCCGTTCGCGGAGGTGGAACGGCTGGCGGTACCGACGCGCGAACCCAAGAGCGCGGAGCCGGTGCTCGTGATGGCGGGCGCGATGGCCGGGGACTGCGCTGCTGCAGGTGAAGCGGCGTTTGCGAGGCGATTGGTCGATAACGTGCCGGGTGCGATGGTGCCGGTGGGCGCCACGGAGGCGACGGACGCGCGCGGCCAGTCGCCCGCGCTGCCGCACCGCCCGCCCTCCACGCACCGACCGGCAGACCGAGCCACTCCTATCCTTGTGCGGTAAGTATCATTTCATAACAGGTTACTTAGAATGATTATAAATTTGTAGGTGGCAGAATCGGTGAGGTTCCACCGCCACACCTATTTTGAGCGTGAAACAGCTCTTGTGTTTCATTGGAAGGGTGTGGATGCTCATGACTCGCATATAGGGCGATCATCTTAGTTCTAAGCATCTATGATCAGCTTTAGAACTCCAGCTTTATATGGAGTTATTTACAGATGTCCATGGGCGGCACTGACCACCTACCATGAAAAGGATTGCATAATTTTAAGCTTAAAAATATGGGCAATTTAAATGATGAATATTTTATATTTCAATTCTGACGTAAATATGACTGTTATAATAAGGTTTATTTTGCCAATCAGCGGTGGCGATGGTGATATGGGCGTGGCGGCGGCAGGAGTGGCGGGCGTGGCGGGCGTGGTGGGTGGCGTGCGTGGCTTTCGAGGCGCGTACCCTACTTATTTATAATCTGCTACTTTATAAGCTCCGCCTTTTT
>DWPH01000116.1:0-11426 GCA_018251535.1 Autochton itylus | reverse complement strand
ATTCAAAATTGAATTAGCAAATGAGCATGCAGTCCACATGATGATAAGTGGTCACTCCCGCACATGGACATCTGTAACCAACTCAATACAGAACGAACGTTCTACCCGAAGTCAATCACCGTAGCATAAGGACTACGATGGTAACCTCATCTTAAAGTCTGCCGGTAATCACATCCTTCCAATGAAAGACTTGAACCGCTTCACGTTAGAAGTTGGTGTGACAGTGGTACTTCACTGGTCGAACTGTACTAGCTCTACCACCTTGCTAAATCTTGCTCATATTACACCATGGGACTGATGGCTCTACAAAAATTTTATTATTGTTTCTTTCAATTACTAAGCTTAAATATATAAAATATTACCAATGACCAATACCTGAATATTGCTAGGCCCAGATATGCAAACACACATGTTTCCGCAATAAAAGCCAATGTTCTCATAGTCTGTTGCATCGTAACTTGTGTCACAGTAGACAGGTTAAAATGTGTGTAATGAGACATTACAATACCACAAAATAATATGGCCATAATTCCTGAAAAAAATTATGTAGTAAATATAATATAAATAGGCAATGTACTGTATGGTTTTGGTCTTAAATGGCAAAATTCCCTCTCGTCCCGTGGCTCTCGTAAGACGAAATTAAGGGACTATATCCAGGAATTGAGTAGCAGAGCCTTCCAGTGTAACGTCAATCGCCACTGCGGTTAGAACGCGCGTGTCAGGCGCGGTGTGTATTCGCAAAAATCTCCAGAAGTGACATCAGAAGGATCTGCCTTCTGGAAGGATAAATAGACAAAGACGAAAAACTATTCAGCACTCTTTTGTTTGCCCGATTTTCTTCTTTTATTGATAGTTATTGAAGATAGCTTTAGAGTTATGTCTATGATTTCTAATTTATGATTATGGTTGAATTTCGAGCTCTTGACTGACAGCGACAGTATATACATATATACTATCACAAGTTGAAGGATTACGTACTTATATATAATCTTTGAATGAATATATAGTATTCAAAAGATCTACAAACTAAAAGTAGCTCTGTTTAAAATGATAGGTAATCATAGAACATTCACACCGTACAGACATTTTGGCGAAGTGGAGCGGTCACCATGCCGTTTACACGCAATGGATTCCGGGTTCGATTCTCGGTCAGACATATATTTGATGATGAATTTAGATTTCAGTTCTGGGTCTGGGTGTTTGTGTATTCGTCTTTGTGTGTGTCCATGGTACCCATTATACAGGAAAACATCCTAGTTTGGGGCTATAAGTGTAGAAAGCGTAGCGTAAAAATTTTAGTCGTATTTCGTATATACTTTTTTGTGCAAAATTAAGAAAATAGGGCATCAAATTGTAAATAAGATATTTATCATATTATTATTATTACACGAATGACCTTACATAAAAATATAATGTACATTTCAATCATCATTATTAAACTTTGGAAAAAAATGTTACAAAAACTTTTGTTGCTATTCGATTCATATCATTTATCTGCAATCATAAATGTATTTATGCATGAATGGAAAGTGCCACCACGTATGAACAAGGCCTAATTTGAATACAATCTCGGTGATTCGTGCCAATCTAGGAATGGATGATAAATATGAAAACTAGTTCAGTTTCATTCAGCCGCCGGCCACATTGCCGTAAAGAAATGGAGCGTGGCCGAATCGTCTTTGAGATAGCTATCTATATTACGTTTTCCCTTTGTTTTCACTGTCCAACACTATTATCAAAACATGCTTTTGTTAATAAAACGTGATTTTTCATTCACATACGACTTTCATATATCTAAAAAAATTATAAACCGTAAACTAAGTTAAACTCTTTTTGATACCACGGTACTGCCGCCAAAATAGGTTTGCCACCATTTTTATAACATCAATATTACAAAAATGTAGTACTTGAGGTAAAAATAGAGTACATGTTTAAAGCCGACTTACTAGTGAAGCCAACGCTTTTTTATATTTTTCTGACAATACAGTGTTATTCTTTCTCTTTTGTACTATAATTTATAGTAGAATCTTTCTATAAAAATTACAATTGACAAACATATAATTAAGTATTTATTTAGTTATAACTTGTGATTACCCATCATTTGCTTTAGCGACTGAGGATATATTATGAGGTAACGTGTCTAAGACTTCACAAAAGTCAACGTTTTGTGAAAGGCCTGTGCTCAAAATAGGCAATTAAATTGACGTTATTTGCCACCCACCCGTGAATTAAATTTAAGCAGGTAAACAATAAATGAAATATACTTCGCTCATCAATTGTGTTTCAGATGAATATTTTGGTACATTTATGGTCATATACTTATTTTAACTTTCACTAAAACTGGTCCCAGGATCGGATAAACGATATTTCATATAATATAAATACATTTAGTTCGAAATAATAAGCAAGACTTGTCCTCGTAGTTTTTACTCGTAGTACTTTTTGCTCTTTCTATAATGTCATAATCAAATCCAGATAAACTTTCTAATCTCGTTGCTGTCAGTACCTAAGTAGGTGGACAAATATAATGTTCTATAGCTATAGCTATGCCCCGTGGTTTTATCTGCGCTTATAACATGTTATATGTCATTCGTACATGTATAACCTAAAGTTTATACCTTTAACAGTTTTAATATAATAACTTTTTTCAAAAATGACTCATTGCGACTGACCTAAGCGCAGGCGATTCAATCGAATTTAATTAAATAAAGACTCAATATTTATTCAAGATACATACTAAGAATATATTATTCATAGCATATCTCTCAGTAGTATTGGTTTTATGCAGTTTCAAACAGACAAACAGACATTATTCCTAAAATATATAGAAATGGATACTATCTCATATCCAAAGTTCCTCCAAACGCTTTTTTTTCAAAAATCTTCCATAAATACTAAACGAAACTTACATTTTTATGTGTAGATATAGAAGAAGATCAAAAATGTAAGCAATACGCGAACATTATGACACACAAGTGAATGTACGTGACAACTAGTAGCTGGCTATTAGAAATACGTTTGTTTTTAATAAACATTTTTCTGCAATGTGACAGATTATAAATAAAAAAAATAAAAAAGTTAATCAATTGATGCTTATTACCGACTTGGGTATAATGTCTGTCAAAACAGAGGGTACCATATTTTAATTAACCGACTTAAAATGAGATTGGCAATTTGACAGACATATATTATGTCCAACACACAGAATCACATGTTTATCAGGTGGTAGAACAAACATGGTTCGATCGGGGAAGTACCACCGTCACACTTATTTCTACCGTGAAGCAATACTTGCGTTTCGATGGAACGGTGTGGTTGCTGGCTCACCTATACAAGAGGCGACCATCTCAGTCCTCTGGAGTAGCAACGCATCTGGAGTTACACGATGTTTTCCTTTAGCATTATAGCAAGTGGTCATTAATTTCTAAAACGCACATAGCTTCGACAAATCAAAGGTGCGTGCCTGCCAAACATCCGATTCGCTTTCGGAAAAATCTTTTATGGCTTTGTATAACAGAAAATATGTCTATATATGTAATAGGTATGAGGTACGTAATAATTCTCTTACATGTCGAAGTAATTACGTCATCATGTAACGTTTGAGATAGTGTTAAAGTAATGATACTCGTGTAAACTTCACACTTCAGTGCCATTTCTAACGTCCCTAGAATTTTATCGGTCACAAGTTTAAACTCATAACATATAATACTTTTTACTTGTTTTGTAACTCTTGTTATTTAAGCTATAGCTTTTTTCTATATTTATTTATAGTCAGCAGACAGGCATTTTAAATGTTCACTAGAATGGCACACCATTGAATAATATAAATAAATAAGCAAACAAATGTATAGGATTAATGTTTTTCATGTAAAACTAGTGATAAGCATTTCTGAAATAGAATATTTTTCATGCAATTATATAATATATAATTGCATATACATTTATCAAAATTATGAGATTGAAAAATGGAAATGGTGCAGTATGTCTAAATAGAGGGTCGTTTCGAGTGCAGCTTACTATAATTATCAACCCCAGAGATAGGCAGTAGCGGCTACCTTTAAAATATATCCTGCGGCAACACGGCCAAATCTATCTGGTGAATGTTTATGCTCAGCAGCGAACTTTTCATTCATTCTATGTTGGATTTAAATAGTTCTACGATTTCACAAATTCATGGCGTACAGTAATAACTAAGTTACACGATAGGTATATTTATAAACAATCTTATTAGCTAAAAGTACTTGTGAACGAAAAAGCATAATCTATTGTGCTGAGAAATACAGTTTATTCTCACTTAATCTCTTTAACACACTTACCTACAATAGGTCACGACACGACCATACGGTATATTTTAGTCATGTCATGGGATGATAGTTTGAGAAAATATCCAATTGTTGGAAAGCCAGGCAAGTAGACTACGGTATAAATCTCTTTTATTCTAGAAGAGATCAGTGCCCAGCAGTACAGGTGCTAATCCTCTCGCGCGTGTATACGCTCTCACGCGCGTTGCACACGCAAACACGAATTAACTCCCTGCAGTCTCTTTGCGACCCGTGTGATGTGTGTTAAAAATGAGAATATCACGCGGGCGACCCGCTGGCGTGACAGGACAGTTACCTTAAAAGAGCAGTGATATGACGAGATGACATATTAATATAACACGATATCATTCGTATGATTCTGCATAATGGTTTTTCGATTTCCATGTAGGAAATACAGCTTTATTTGAGGGTAAAAAAGAAAATAAATAAAAAATACAAGGTCGACAATCTTTAAGTGAGAACCCAATAAACGTAAATAAAATAGACATTAAGAAAACACTTTTTCTTAGTCAGTACCTACATATGATATAGCATTCATTGAAAAATGACGTTTTGAAAAGACACGCATTAGATCACCGTGCCTGGCATGCGTGGTGATGACTGCATGCCTAGGGGATAAGGGGACATAATACGAGTATAATACCAGTATTTGGATGACATTCTATGAGTACCTAGCACCTTAGGTAATCTATATGCAGAGCGAGCAGCGTCTGTTCAAACAACCGTTCATTATTATTCGCCTGCGACCTCTTCTTATCGTGTTAATTATTTTCTATTATTCACAGAACAGTGAGGCAATTATTTTGTTAAACGTCTGTCATGAGCTATAATCAGAACTATAATTACAAGAGGTCGTTTCAAAAGATCTATAAATTGCTTTGAATGGCATACAATTGCTTTTTGATTTTACGTTGTGTACTTATGATGATTAATTCTAATAATTTTTTATGTTAAATGTGTATGTGTTAATTAAAGTTGCAAATTAATGAAGGAAGATACCACCGTTACGCCTGTTTCTAGCATGAAGCAGTTAGTGTTTTTGGTGGATGTGGATGTTGGCTGATTAAGTATGAGGCGAGCATCTTAGTTCTCGAGAGTGGCAATTATCTACGACCGGTTCGGGTAGAACCCCCGTCTTACTTAGAGTTGGTTATAGATGTCTACGAACGGCAGTAATCGCTTACTAACAGATGGACTGCAGAAAACTGCTATATCACGAGCTACTTTAATCTTATAAAAACCCAAATCTTAGAGCATTTCCAACTCGGTTCCGGTGCTGTAAGATTCCAGTGAATAAATCAAAAAGTAAATTCTAAATCGGTGTTGAAACACTTCGCGATGTCAGTTCTCTATAAAGATACTCAGAAATGCAGTAATTACGGTAGCGACGGTTTATGTTAATTCGATATGTAGCACCGGATCCCCTTCTCTTCGGTACGCAGATCAGTGTGCGCAAAGGTCAATGAAATATCATGTCCACAACCAATCCATCTACATCTCCAGTCTCACAACCAGGCCGATTGAAGTTAAATGCTCATTCCCGTTTAATTGATATCTATAATCAAAAAGATTACGAATTATAACCTTTGGAAGTTGGTAGATGCCATGGCGGAATGACCAGTGCGATTCAATCGGGGAGGTACTACCTTCACACTTATTTTTAACGTCAAGTAGTTCTTGCGTTTCGTTGGAAAGGATGCCGGCAGACTTAAACACGAGGCGGTAGTCCTCAGGAGTGGCAACGCATCTGCGATTGACTTCAAGTGGAATTTATGTGCTATATAAAGTTGATAACAGGTGTCCATGGACGGCAGGGACTACTTATCCTTAGGTGGACTACATGCTCGTTTGCTGTTTAAATTAAATCACATATATTCGTCTTGAAAAAGCGAATAGCACTCTTCTAGCGGCCAGGTGGCCCAGAGTGACATGGCCAACTATTTAAGTTGTGGTCTAGGTATCTTACCCGTAGGTAGTCTAAAAGGTGACTATCTAATTTAGAGTACCTCTCAGAAGACAGCTTGAGTAACTACTCTAGCTGCCTTCTGAAATAGGTCGACGAAAAAATCTTTTGCCCGTCCTTTATATCCCGTCCTAATAAAAACGCGCGAACGCTTTAAACGGCGCGAATACAATTTTGTCGCCCGGAAATAAGCTAAGAAATCCTCCAGTCTACCTTAAATGAAATTTGCCACCTAAAATGTGCTGCGAACCGGATCCTAGGCCGAGGAGGCCGCATCCGGCCCGCGGGCATACGCTCAAGCTTTTATTACTTTTTATACGGTGAAGTTGCAAGTAAGCGCGCAATCCACCTGATGGTAAGTGGTCATTTCCGCCCACATCTATAACAACTTAATATAGAGCAGGGGTTCGATCTGAAGTCGTGCGTGCGTTGCTACACCCTTCCACTGAAGCTCAAGAACTGACTCACGCAAAAAAGCGGTGGTAACTTCCCGGTCAGACCAGACTGGTTCTACCACCTTATAAACACTTCCACTTGTATCAAGAGACCCGTGGTTAACATCGAGACATAAATAATCACAGCTGTGACCCATGAAACACACTATCGAAGATTTCTCAACAACTTACTGGTTAAAATCGAGTGTCGTAACACGGCGCTCTCTGGGCATAATCACCTATCCCGATTGGAGATCTTCGCCAAACAGCCACTTAAGTACCTACGTCTGCTTCCGCACTGGTGTAGCAACCACAGCAGGTTGTCAGGAAAGACGGGTTAGATGAGTACATATTTTGTTGTTAAAGAGCCTCATTATACCCTATACACGCGAACATTGTGAGAACACCGCTGGCCGACACCAGTTTCCTGAGCAATGACAATGGCTGCTAGACAATGCCGGGCGATTGTGCTGAACAACAGACGCGGTGCATGGCTAGGGTTGGCAACATTTTGACGGATGATTATATTAATTTACAGACCACTGTGTGAAACAAAGGGTATTTCGATAATATAGTACTGTATGAGTAAACAGGATAAGACGAAAATTTGTAATTTGCTGTGTTAGTATCTACCATATCTCAAGGTAGTAGACAGGGTACGGTTATATCAGGAAGTACCACTGTTACACCTATTTCTAACGTGAAGTACAAAATCTGTATTATTGACTAAAATAAAGTGTTATTGCGTATTTTACATTATATTGTAATACGGTTGACAACCCTACGCACAGCCTTGTTGCACAGATCGCATCTTTATTGTTTCAAAGTGTAGTATTGTATAGTTTCAAACGAAATAATAAATGCGTATTCATATATTATGTTCAAATAACTTTTGAAGAAAAATGGAATATGAAAGGGCATAACAGTTTTAATGTAGAATTAAAAGGGCGAAGTACAAAGAAAATTCATACTATTTTGAAATGCAGTATGCGTAATGCTTTCAAACAATGGTTATAAACCTTCGTCTTCGTAATACTACGTATGTGCTCTATACGAATAAAATGATACAGTTTTGCTTTGTTCGTTAATCACTCAAGAACTATTGGGTTAAATTTCGATAACTAATGTACGTTTACTTTTTAAACACTTGGTCTCAACTTAGAATAAAAAATATCAGGATGTATTTTTAATATGAAGCTATGGTTGAGCTCCCTCAAGTACAGAGTATTCATACGTAAGGAGGATCTATTAGACTAGGCAACTGCTTATCCATGACTTTTTTTAGAAATTCTGCTCCTAATGGGGTAAATAAGAGGTTTAATGTTTGAACGATGAGTGCGCGTACGAAGTCGCGGGGACAATTAGTGCATAATAAATAAGGTTTTCGTTATAGCCACAATAAACTAATTAATTATAACGTTTACAGGCATTTTCCAGAATAGTATATATTATAACGATCATAGTATTTATATTGGTTTCTACTATTTATAAGCAGTTCATAAATCAGTATGTAAAACTACTATAGAAGCGTTTTAGAAGTGTCACATGATCACATAGTACTTTTTACAAGTATAGCTGAGACCCAGAAGCCAGACGAGTATTTACATATCAATATCCATATTTATGAACAGGGTTATTAATATCTAAAGTATAGTTAAAACATTATTGCAAGCATAGCTTAACATAATCGCGTTAGACCGTTGAATGATGGCTGACACAAACATGCTATAACTAAGATCAACAACGAAATACATTAAATGTATCTTATTATGCGATAACTGGCATTTCGTGCAGGCTTTTATCGTGAATGATACATTTCAAGTACTTTGCTCTTTCAATTCGTGAAATCCGTAGTGCCGCGCTCGAATGTCATTTATTTGTCCAAGTTCAAATAAGTGTTGATTCTTCGTGCACGTCGCAGGTTCCACTGACCTCGTTTAAGGTATTAGCGTGTCTACACACCAGCCGCCAGACGCCTAGTACTGTTACAAGCCGTCGGGAACAGAAATAAGAGACGTCCGGATACAATATCTTTTGATACACTTATACTACTTTCCACGAAGATCGCAATCACTGTGATACGGTTGAAAAGTTGAGCTGTCGATGGTCGCCGGTAGCGATAGGTAGTTAAGTTTTAACTTAATTGCTTTTGAAGTGATTACTGAATAAAAATATACTATAATTGATAATAGACGTGGGAAAAGTTGATAAATATATTTTTCAGGGTAATATGAAGCATAAGTACATGACTGTTTCTTGTTATTTTTGACATTTACGTATTCAAATCACATTTAATGATCCTGTGAACCTTTATAATATGAATACGCACTTAATTATATTCTAGCAACGTCGAATTAGTTCCTTAAATGTCAGATGCTTTAGAGGGGAATAGATTAGGTCTTGCTACGTGTTAACAACCGACCGCTTGCCGCTCTTGGGTCAATATTTCACATTAGAAGAGCATCGCTAATTTAATTATGGCGACCTTTCTATTGGAGTCAATTGTCGGCCACTACAAGCTTAGGCCAAGTACCTTTTCCATTGTGAAATTACAAACCCGTTAGTGTATCGAATGTTTCACGGTGATACGATGTCGAAAGCCCGATGGCCATTACGGCAATTGGTGATTAGGAGAATAAAGCCACCTGCACAATCACAATTGTTTGCGACGTGATTCTTTTAAAAGTAATAAATGGCTTCATTGCATTAAAGTTGCATAATAATGCGTAGGTGTCTTAAATAATTCAATTTCACGTAACATTAGGAATTTGCATGATGCGAGCGAACGTCGACAACGCGCGGAAGCTATTTATAATAACGAATAATTGGCGAGTGTCGGACGTCGCCCAATTTTATAAATTAATAATATACTTTCCCCTAAGTTGGATGATATTCGAGGTTCGGTAGAGACAATGAGATCGCGGGGAGGCCGGGACGAGAGTGAAAGCGCGCTCACCGCACTGTTTTAATTTATTCTGTTACTTTTATTTTTACGGTTAAATTCTATTACGAATTCGACGTAAGACAATGCCTGGTGAGATCTTGTGCTTAAAGATTAAAAAATGTTATAAACATTTACATAATTATATTGTAAGAAAAGTGGTCTCATTAATTTCGTATTGCATTGCTTAAATTGCAGTAAATTATTATTGGACTCAGAATAAGTACAAAATATTACGTAGAAGATGCACAGAAGTGGATTAGTCAGAAACTTCGCATAGCATTAACATCGCGGACGATGTGCTATGGAATGTTTATGTAAATGTGAAGTGTTGAGAAATTATAAAACAATTCCAAAATGTTTTATAGTGTTCTCTTAAGTTAGTGGAAAACTGTTTAGCTGTGTAATAGCGGATTATATGATATTATAAAGCGTTATATATCATTTTTACAATCTTTAATTGTTTCTAGGAAAGAAAATTGTATCTAACGTTTATTTTATGAATAGTCCGATTACCATTCGCTATATCGTCTTGTTAGTTCAATGAACATTGTTCAGATGCTGTCATCGTTACCCTCCTTTGATTTACGGCAACCGTTACAAGCTTCCCGATGACTAACTACAACGAACTAGATGATTGATAGCAATTTAGTAGAGCTCTAACGGTCGCTGAGAAATTGATACAAGACGCATAGAAAACAAAGGCAAAGCTTAAGAGAATTTTTTACTAAACACTTAACTATTTGCACTTTCTGTTAATATATTATAAAGATAACAGTAAAATCTGGATACACCATTTTTAATTATGACTTAATGTGACGACGTGGAGTTTTAATGTGTTTATCTGTGCCATGTGGTGTTCTGGATTGAATAGCACTGTCTTCCTGTGGAGGTAGTGGAAGGCGAATGTGGGACAAAATGCAGGCAAATGATGGGGATGATTAGGGGGGGTCTTCCTTTATAAAATCAACACTTACTGCAATCACCAATATGCATGCCATGCGCGGTGAATATTGGCAATTAGAGAAACCTATGCATGGATTGAATGTTGAAAACCATATCTTAAATGTAATAACAAATTGGTGTCTATTTTTTACGTTATATATGACTAAGGGTCGTGTCCCAACAATTTGCACATTCGCTGAACGGTAATTTCTTTGGGTGACTCCATTTTTACTTGTTACGAAACCCCACAGCTAAGTGTGACGAAAATTACATTTCGCATACTGACCGTTCAACGGCAGCTTATCTCAAATCTTAAATGTATATTGATTTCGTAAAGTATAACTTGAATATCGCATTATTTATTTATGGTTTGTTTCTTAATTCTCGTACAGTCATTTCGTTTGTTGCAATTCTGTTTACTCGTAAGTATTTTTATTCGGGACGATTAAATATACAACGAAAAGATAAATACAATAATTATCTTTATTTTCATTGATGTATATATTTGGCGTGATTTACTTCGCATGTTATGTTCGAATGGCTTTAAACTTGCAAATATATTTGCGATCTTATTGAGTATTTTTATATCGATTTAACAATACGCTCTAAAGTTAAACGAAAATGGTAATACAATCAGAACGGTCGTTGTTCTACGATAGTGGTAATATGTGTGGACTTACAACAATACGCGAGTGAAGGCTCGCGAGGCCGTGGGCCAGCGGACGCAGTAATTAAAACCGAAAGGAAAAACCTACTAACCTGTTCTATTTGTAACGGACGCACACCGCCATCTCGGTCGAGGATTGGGATACGGCCTCAAC
>DWPH01000115.1:0-11441 GCA_018251535.1 Autochton itylus | reverse complement strand
GAATATATTATTATGAGGGATGAACAAATTTTTTACTGGTAGATGTAATTTTGTCCAACATAGAGAAATACCACGGGAATATGATTTGGCAGAATTCTATTTTTGACATTCTTTTACAATAATCTATAAGCCATTATATGTAAGCATTTCCATTTTACGAATTAAAATATGCGAATTTGATATGTGAGGTAACCTAAGTGAATTTACTTGAATTATATTTATCTAGTCAAAACTGGAATTATACTTCAATAAAACAATATTCTTCTTAAATTAAATAATTAAACGTTACAAAATTCAGTATGTTTTAAAGCAATTAACGGAATTTACTGTAAACTGATACCAAGATGGCGTATTAAAACGAACGTAAACTGGCTTCCGGCTTCGAAATGATCTTTTAAACATGGGTGACCTGCCATCGACGAATGATATTATTTGTTTAGTACACAGAACATGTGACGAAAGTACTATTATTCCAAACTCGACCTTAGTTACTTATTTTACAGTTTATTCGTCTTTCCCGGGACGTGTATGGTCTTTATGGGGTAATTAAGCTTTAGATGTATTTGATGAGTTACATGGAGTCTGTATAAAGCAGTATCTTGACCGACATAGTTTGATTGTACCCTCGTTTACAGAATATAAGTTGTACTAAATCTTTGTTAAGTACCTACGTGGGTAGTTTTCGTATGGCTTGTTTGTAATTTTTACTCGCTTTTTAAACGCCTCATACACTTTACGTCACCTGATATTAACGTCTTCACTGTAATTAAATCTTGCAAGTAAATTTTATCCTAATATTCTAATTTTCGTATCGAAATTAATAGGTAGATATATATAATATTTATTTGATGTATATCGGATTAGAAAACGATTATTTGGTATCAGCCAGGAGTCAGTGGGTGGATAGTGTCAATCTTCAGTCACAGATACGTTGCCACTTCTGAGGACTAAGATGGTAGTCTCATATTTAACTCAGTCGATATTCATACCCTTCCAACGAAACGTATGAACTGCTTGACACTAGAAATAGGTCTGATCTTAGTACCTCCGCGGTAGAACCAGTACGTTCTAAAATCTTGCACTTATAGTAGTAATGTCGGGATGGCTTATGAATTTGTAGGTATTATTTTACACATCACTTTTCCTTCTTTGAGTGTATAATAATGACCACAGACTAAGAGCTCGGTATGGCAGCAATATATTACATAATTCTAATATTTTCTACAATTTTCCATTGTCAACATCTTACGAATTAATCGGAGGCCATTTGGGCACAAACATAATATAGAGCTTATAACTAAATATTGTATAATGTACATGTGTGAGGTTGTTTCAAGACTGCAAATTGTACTTGTTGCGATTTGATCAGCAGTGATT
Organism: Autochton itylus; assembly: GCA_018251535.1. Taxonomy (NCBI): domain Eukaryota; kingdom Metazoa; phylum Arthropoda; class Insecta; order Lepidoptera; family Hesperiidae; genus Autochton; species Autochton itylus. Next base: position 10,064 of record DWPH01000115.1, on the reverse strand, counting down.
TATACAGCGCACTGCGATACGGACTTGCTCTTGTTTCCCATCACTGGAGGCCGGAAACTGTGGAGTAGTTGTTGTATTACTCTGTATATTGTAAATTCCTTTTTTATTGTAAGATAAATTGCGTCGTGTATGTAACTATACTCCAAATGAGATAATTATGATGGTGTGCTGGAAATAAATAACTTTTTGTTAAGGTTTAATGAGACTGAAATGTAACCTTCCAGGAAACTTAATTTAATTGTATTCCAAAAAGTAAAATTTAACTGAAATTTCAATGCCTTTTTATGGACTTGTGTTAAATTAAAACAGATTCGATAGTTCAAAACGACAAAAATGTTAGACCAATAAATAAGTAAAATAATAAAGGATTCATATTAAGTTATGTACATACTTTTACTTCATAATTCGTTTATTTAAAGTTAGTTAAATTAAAAGATATTGTCGAGTCTAAAATGTAAAGTTTTCTATTTGAGTCCTCTACTGTACTCTTGTTCCAAACAGCGTCCGCTAAGAAAGCGTCCTCTTGGGGACAATAGTAGCCCGCGGCGAGGGTGACCACGACTCCTTTATCAGTCATCCGACACAATACTGACCACGCGGGACCGAGGCTCAAATTGTACTGTAAATTATATCGACCCTACTCTAATTAACCGTTAACTACCCTGTTTTATAGCGTTTAGGGTTATCGTGCTAAAGTTACAATTGACCAAATGCTTCAGTATCCAAGAATTTATAGTTTTGGAATCCATTTTCTAAGTAATTGCGTTCGTTATGTAATCAGATATGTTTTAGATTGGAAGATTTAGTGCCGGGCGCGGAGGACAATTAGGGTGCGAAACAAAATATTATGGTTTAATTGCGAATTGCATATGAAGTTGTCGTGATAATTTGTTCGGTTCGAGTATTATCTATGTATAATCACTATTATTTAATTACCTACATCAACTGAACTATGTAAATTGCTTGACAAACATTAACCCGGTCGTATGATGTGGCGAAATGGATATCGTTACTGCTGACTGCTGTTCAATTTTTTTTATTTAATATCAGTCGATTCAAGTTCAAGTTACTTTTATTTATACTTAGATGTTTCTTTGCGGGATTATTCCCTACATCAAGTTGATTAGAGCATCATAGCATCACGATTTGATACGGTACCGCGACCATTAAATATTCCCGACGAGTTTTGCTTGCTTTTTATCGCGGGACATACAGAAAAATGTAAATTCTGATATTTTTGCTCGATTCACTTGTGAATAAAGGACACATGTCTGCGTAACATCTCACACAGAGACTCCCAAAAGAATCATTTATTTAAAAATAGTAAAATACTATTACGGGTTCTATTTTATTTCATTATTAGGGCATTTAACATCATAGCAACCTATAATTTAGGCTAAACCGATATAAACTAAGAAACCTTCCTTAGTTCGATATGACTTCTTATTACGAGCCAAGCTACTTAAGTTTTATAACAAAACAAATATTGACCTATAAAGACGTAAGATTACATTCTTTCCTTTTTTAATAATTGAACAAAACACCTCGAACAATATTCAAATATTAGTGAACTCGCCGGAGCGTGAGAGAGTAAATTCATGCAAATCGGCGTATTTACAAAGAGACGTTCGCATTAAAAAAAGCTTTATAATAATAGGAAAAAAGAAATTTCTTTCTCGCCCTTTGAGTGCGTTCGGAGGTATTTTCCTCTTAATTTAATCAAATCGTGGATGCCGTATACTTTTCTGAGTCATTTATTTTTAATTTTACCATCTTTCCAGAGGGCGCGTGAGTCTCAAGGTATCGGCCTCGATGTATTTGTTTGAACAAGCGTTATTTTAAATTAACAAACGTGATGGCACTCATATTGAGACATCAGTCAAAATCAATTGTTTTAAGCATCTTGTTTCTGAAAATTAATAATTACTTTTTAAGTCTGCGTTAATTATATTTACTAAGTATTTATAAGATTTCCCTATAGAAATAAAATCTGGAGAGTTTCTTGCAAAAACAGCTCTATTTCTAGTGTGAAGCAGGTCTGTGGAATGATGTGCATACCGGCTGGCTTGCATATGAGACGACCGTCTTAGTCTTCAGAGGTGACGGCGCATGTGTAGTCGAACAGTTCTATATGGAAGTTATCACTGATGTCTATTGGCGGCAGTGACCATCTACTATCAGATGGACAGTGAGGTCCTTTACTCCTTAAATTTTATTCGTTTTCAACTTTAATTAACGTATCGACTTAAATAAAGTAATATAGGAATATTTACCCTTATACTAGATAAAAATATCAACGTGTATATATTATGTAATGCGCGTATACCTATGTGGAGTAATGTTCATATGAGTTCCTCGGATGGCAAATACCTACTCCCGGTTTACGATTATACCATAGCCATATATAGCCCCATTAATTATGCGTATTAATTAGGTTTGTGAAATTCGAAATTTTATATACTTCAATTACGCGTATTATTAAAGATTAGCGGATTTTCAAACAAACTTTCGAACCCACTTTGAACCCAGGGTAGGAATATTAAAAAATGTAATTTTAACACCTAATATCATAAACACCCAAAATCATAAAAGTAACCCACTGTACAAATTTCACGTTTATCCGTGCGTTACTCTGCGTTGACGTATCAGACAGATAATCAGGGCAAAGTTTATAAATATAGAAGATTAAACTATATATAACCTAACTGAATCATTTAAGACTTTATCCTTGAGGAAGTGAGCAAAATTATGTTCCCGCAAGTCCCTCAGGTGCCAACTACCCGTCCCCGCCGTGATAGCGCCATATCGCTCCACAAAGCCCCATTACCGCTCCGAGGGGACTAAATACTTGTTAATTGTCCTTAACGACTGTCGCACTGAAGTATGTATATCAAACTTGGATTTTGTCACCTTACTGTCAGTTGCTGAAATACGTAGGCTTTGTTACCAAATCGATTTGGATTGTCACTTAGATTATAGCGTAACTGGGTGTTTTTTTTATTTTGGGAACCTCGTCGTCGTGTTTGCATAGACGTAGTGTGTAACTAACTTTTATTAAGATTTTAACTAGTTGTATATTCGATTAATAATGAGACAATCCATATCCACATATCCACGAGTATAAGTTAGTGTATAGTCAACTCTAATTACATAAAATATTAAATGAAAACCTCTAATAAGCGATTTTACGAAGTTTTAGAATGAGCGTCTTTGTTTAATTAAGTAGTATAAGAATCAATCCATCAATTTATCCATCAACCTTTTACAGTCCACTACTGGAAGTAAGCCTCCTCTTAAAGTAAAATTTGCCGATAAACATGACACCCGGAATGCGTGCTGGTGACCGCACTAGGCGCGGAAACAGACGCTGCTGCCTGTCTCCTGGATTGTGACTCTTCGTCGTCCCTATGTCATACACGGGAAGAGACGGAGTGGTGCTATTTAAAACCTCCAGCACACGGTAGGATATTGTGAGTTTATAGCTACATTACATTAAATTACCGCTATCAAAGACACCCAAACAAAGTTACCCTTGAAGTACCGGCGCCTTGTAATCCATCAAACTAAGCTAATTGCCGTTTCGACGTCGCCGGGGATGCTAACCAGATCATAACATTGCAATCGATACTTACCCCGTGCCTATAAGTCTAGATTATATGCAATAAAACATACGAGGATATTTTATGGACATGGACGCGGCTGCTAAATGGTTAATGGTTATTCTTAGCCAAAGCTACTTGAAAAGTCTGGATACAGAAAACAAACTGTTCCCCGTAATATACTCAACCATTTTGCTTCGAAGTAGATAGATGCCTTTATTTTAAGACCAAATTATTTATGCCAAAATGATTTGTTGAGATAATAAAAGATAAAATAAGGTACATAATAATATTTTACTAGTCGTAAAATTATACGGAGTGTCCAGGATTCTCTTTTTATATTTTATTTGTGGGTAATTGTCACCGTATTAGAAACAAACTACTGGTAACATTTGTTTTTAATATTCGTCATTTCCACTAGTAACTGAATTAATAGTGAGCAGGACGCCGCGCGTGATATATCTCCATGTATTTACAGCAAAACTTAGATCCTGAGAACTTAACGTAGTTAGTTCGGACTGTACCAGATCAGTGATCGAGTTATCGTGGGGTTGCCGGAAACTGCGACAAACGAACCGAACACGCATGTCGAGTCATTAGATTTGTGACTACGGAACTGTTTGACTTACTTTTTAAGGGCACGATTTTGCTCTGATTCTAAGTCTTTAATAACTTCGTCATCAATAATATATATTGGTATAACATGGTAGTTGTTACAAACATGTACTGTACGCATTTAATGCAAGTCTATTATCCGATTGTCCGTCACGGGTCTCTCCTCACAGCTTGTATAAACTTGCAACGTACTTCGCTTCTCTAAAGCAAATTTGTATAATGCAAGGCATTTAAAAAACTTTCTAGTTCATCTATTGTATTTTTATCCTTATATCCAGCAACAAGGCAGACGGACTATCTGATGGAAACCTGTCTCACTATCGCCTATGGATATTTGCAACACCAGAGGGGTCGCTAATGCATTGCTGGCTCTGTAGAAGAGCTCTTTTTGCACCTTTCTTAAAGAGCCTCATTATAACGCAGTTGTCTATAATTTTATTTTTATATGCAACAATATAGTCAATCACCGAAGATTATTATTTATGCTGAACACAATCGTCATTATTTGCATTGTTAGCGCATTCATGTAATCCGACGCGGTACATATTTTAATCTTTTCGAATTGTCGACCTGTTCTTCGGTCTGAGATGTTATATCTAAAACATATATTTATGAAACGCATAAACATATAGCACGTATTTCTATCAATTATTCCATGTACATTACCTACAAGACACTAAATGTATGGCGGTGCTAGAGTTATGTTACGGTCCACGGCTGTCGTGTGCAAATGAGCGTTATTGGCAAGCGCGCGCTCATTAGTGCTGATAATGACCAACACGTGTGCTTAGTGTCAAGTTATTACGGCTGAATAAGTATAGCACGAGTTTATCTGCAACTATGTTGCAGTTGTACTATCTTATTGTAATAACTTATGATGTTAGGAATGTAATGACTGTGATAAATAGCGGAACAAGGTCTAAGTCGTAATTATTACTTGAGTCTTAACAAGACCTGCTGTTGACATAATACTGTCGCTAACTACGCGTCCATGATTCACAACACCACTCCAGATAATATTCTACATGGATATCTGTAACCAACCCCATGAAAGCGTTATTACCGCGGAAGAATAGTCCTGAGTACGATGAACTCGCTTAAATGTCTTGCTCATAGCGTATCATTCAGGGCACAGTAGAGCACTCCTGTTTATTTATCAGGCAAAAATAGGTGTGGTGGTGGCTCCGCCGGGGTTGACCCACTAAGGTTTCTATAAAAGTGTTGACTTTTCTGTACAGGTAACTGAGGTAGAAAACAGGAACCCATACCTCCTTATTGTAAGTTGTCACTGACACCCGTGATGAATTGGACGTTACCAGCTCCATGTACTAAGATGGTCACCTCCGGTAAGCCGGCCGGATCCACATTGTTCCACCAAACGAGAGAACTGCTACGCTAGAAATAAAAATATTTAGTTGCGATATGTACAACGTCGTCATACCATACACACAAACAAATAAGACGTTACAAGTAAACACTGTATCTTAACCAATATCAATTATCCAGAACACATAACCTACACGTACGCCAGAGTTATGTTACGGCCGTCGCCGTGCAAATGAGCGCTATTGGCAAGCGACCGCTCATTACAGCTTATAATTACCGACACATGCGTTTAGCGGATATTACTAGAATTATGACACATGTATGAAGAATATGCCTAACGTAATTTCTTAATAAATGATATAAAGTAGGTAAATATGAAAGGGATACTCCATGCTAATCGTTAATTCAGGCGGTGTAGGCTTGTTGTTTTATGAAGGGCCAATCTGTACACACGAAGTTGAAAGCAAATCTTCCTCACTAGACTACCTGGAATTCCATACCTGGAAACAGCATTGCTTAATAAAGAAATAGGTGTGGTGGTTGTGCTATGTTTTTAGATACCACAAGGAACATCTTGTCCCTAAGGAGGAGAAATGCGCCGCGTGAAGTTGGTTTCCGTCCGTCCAGAAATGATCATGAAGACTTAATATCAGATGCATATTTACTGTTCTTATTAAAAAAAAAATCGTACGTATAAGTTTTTCGAATTTACAGATAAGATAAAGATATAAAACGATCATTAATATAAAAATCTATATTCGCACGGTCATAACAATTGAAGATGGTAGGTCGCGATCAAAAATGTAACAGAACGTAGTGGGAAGCAAAACAAGGAATGCACTTCGTACCGCAATACGCTCTCGCAGCGAACAGAGGTAATGATGTTTTGAATGGCACTCAACTCATTACGTGCCGATATCTTTCCTGAGGAAACCTTCCCCACCAGATCGTCACGACCTATCTCATGTTCCGAAAACACTAGAATGTAAACTTTAAACCCTAAGCTTAGAATGCAAATTTCATTCACATCGAAACCACAATGACGCTAAATACTTAATGAGCCAAGTTTCTTACGAGAAAACGTCTAAACTCCTATATTGTGTAGACAAGAACTTAAACCTGATCGCTAAGGTTTACAATCGCGTGCACGATGCTGCATTCTCGAGTACTACTAATACAGTGTGGTGGAGGGATTGTACAAGCGTAATTAGTCATTAGCGACAGTGTAGTGGGCAGGAAGAGGCTGCGATTGATCGGACGTGGAAAGTGGATTGCGGCTGATTGGTTTATTCGATTTAATGTAAGTCTGTTTACGATTGACTATAATGGATGCAATGGGCCTTGTAAGGCGTGTTACATGCAAACTTGTTATAATAGCATAGTTTTTCCAATTTTAAGTTAGTTACATTCCATTCAGATGGTCAATTGATCCTAAATTGACTGGTGGTCCTCTACGGTTCGGTTGGCACGAGCGTTTTGTGCCACGAACGTGCAAGAGTACAAACGTGCAACAACAAAGCTTCCATCAACGGTATTTCAGAAGCGGTATATTCATTTGTTTTATTTACGTAATTTCATAATAATATATGTACTCGTAGCGTAAGAGAAAGTATTCTAAGGTTAATATTGCGTTTCAATCAATATAAATCTCGTTAGAATCTCACTATTCACCCACCCGTCGCCATATTTCAAGTTTATGACATGCCCGTGCAACGCTAACACATAGTCCATAAATTGATTCCCTTTGATGGCCACTACAGTGTAGCAATGCAAACACCTTAGAGAAGTAGTAACAAGAGCCATTGGTTCGTCTTTACGAGCGGCACGGTTATTAGCCGCTGCCTTTACGACTCTTCGCCGTTTGACCTGCCGTCTGATGAGATAGGTGGAGGTGACCGCTCTATTCATAAGAATTCAATATAACTTGTGCTATTATACATTGCACGTTTAAATGTGTTGGATATTAGCTAGGTTAAGGAGGTAAAGTATTATTAAATTTGTATGAACGTATGTTTACAAATCTTGCAAGGAAGATTTGAACTACTTTCCTAATTCCCTACTTTCTGAAATTAAGCATATATACGTTTCGTTTGTATGATAATGCATGCTTAGTTTAGTTACGTCGTCCTAAATCCAATACGGCTAAAATAAATAGATTAAAACTAATATTTAAATAAATAGATTAACTATATGGTTGACGCCCCAAGCTGGCGGACTTGTTATTATTATGGATCCCTTGAAATGGTTATCAAATTGTCCGAGAAGAGTACAAAAAAGGACAGTATTAAAAAAACTTGTCTTTAAAAACTTTTATAATATTAATTTATCTTAGGATTAAGCTCATTATTATAGTCACCGGCTTGTGTACACCATGGACTACTAGCGTTTCCCGCAATGCTACCTGCGCCTCCGCCTGCAGGGTACTTACTCTTTATCTTGTAAAACGTCCTTATCTGTATCCTAATCCTGCTCAAAAATTATCTTTTTGTGAAAATCCATCTAAATCAGTGTACTCATTTTTACGTGAAAGAGTAACAAACATATGTACGAGTATGTATGTTATAGATGATCACAAAATTTTGCGTTTATAATATTAGTGAGATATACCTATAAAGATAATTATAAATAATTAATTAAGTCAATTTTAAAGCATTTTCCAGTTTTAATAAAATTGATTTTTTATGTAGGTTATTAACACTTTAAGAATAATATAAGACACTTTTCACTGTATATAGCATTACCCCATTGATTCTTAGTATACTAATTACTTCCTTACTTCTTACTTCTTAGTAGGTATATGAATTTTTAGTAAACTGATTACCAGTAAACGTTATACCGTATACAATGCAGTGGTAATTTGGAAAGGTTATCGCTTGAGACTTATATGTTCTTCTAAATGAACATCAAGCAGTTGGTCCTAGATGTTAACATTGGAACAGTCGACCAACAATGTAACAATGGCGTAATCTGTTAAACCACTCTATTATAATGATCTTCTTCGATGCAAAGTTATAGCTTCATCCAAAATGGAATAAACTTTATCGATAACAGTTTCATCCCCATTGTAGAATGTCATCTGTTTTCTGAAGGGAATAAAGTAAGTTTTTACTGGTCATAATTCCGACGCACTTGTCGCCGATACACGGTCATAAATTAGGAATGCTTCGAAGTAATTAAGTAAGTTTATTTCTTTTGTTCTTGTTTATAAGTTGATTAAATTGGGTATAGTAGAATTAACAAAAATTGTCGGTTAATTATAGTTTACCGCCTATGTATCCAATAAACGTAATATTACACCTAAATATTGACGTACCTATCGAAGTATCGTGTCATTGCACTTTACCCGAATGCGTCAGAAGAAGGGTAATGTTTTTCGAGCGTATATATGTACGTATGTATCTACATACATACGTAACTTATAATATAAAATTTAGAAATTAATTATAACTTGCTATGACGGTGAAGGAAAACATCGTGAGGAAACATACACGCCTGTGAGCTCTTTAACAAAAAAAGTTGTCAAAGATGTGTGAAGTCTACCATTCGCACTTGGCCAGCGCGGTGCGCGGTGCAATATGGCCAAAGCCTCTCACCCTGAGAGGACAGCCGTGTCCAGCAGTGGGACAGTAATGAGTTGATGACGGCGATATAATTTACTTTTAAGATATATCATTATTCGCATGTAAGCAGTCTGATTTTTTTATTTTACAATAATTTAAATGATTAATTAATACGGATGTAATCTCAAGACCTATATACCTAAGTTTAAAGAATATAAAATTATGAACTGTAGAAATGACACCTAACGTAACAGCTGCCGCCCATGGGTTTTTGTTATTGACTTCAGCAGACCTAGCAGAAGTGTTTAAATGAAACGAAGTCCGAAACGAACTCGGCATAAACATCAGCCTTGACTAAGACACATAATAGATGCGTTGATATAAAGATTCGTGAGACGGAATCACAACTAGAAGAAACGATGGACCTGGGCGAAACGGTACCTTTTCATCAGATACTCCGATATCTGACTTAAATCGATTTAACGTCAATAGAAGCCACAAAGATATAAAAATACCCCTAAAATATTTTCTACACTTATCCGCGGAAAGACTATTGTCAAAACAAGATATATCAGTATGCCGCGTCACGTCCGAAGGTTTTTTGCCAAAACAGTGTGACAGGGGGCACCCGTAGCTATAAACACACACATAATTCCGTGACAGGATAAGCCGTATTGATAACTATCGCCCTGTCTGTCCGTTTGTCACAGTTTCCGCACAGCAGGGGACAGGAAAACACCTAGCGTGTTTTATTACAAACACACATTTCGCATGATTGGTCATTGATACCTAGTCAGAACTGCATTGTGATAATATAATAAATAATACAGGGTATATACATACGCAGGAAGGACGATAATATGTATGACATTAAATACAGTAAGTTATACCATTTTAAGGTGGTAGAACTCTTTGAACTTCGTCTGCGATTACCAGCTGCCTTATAGTGTAGCGGTGCTGACTT
>DWPH01000114.1:0-11449 GCA_018251535.1 Autochton itylus | reverse complement strand
TATGTTTTACATCAACTGCGCCAATGCAGTTAGGAAATTAAGCGCGTTTTTCAAATTTATCAGCAATACTTTTCCATGTATCTTCCGTTATATTTTGTGGCAAATTGTCTCTCATATTTATCCAGATTTGTTGACAGATATGTTTTATTATTTTACTTATAGTCGAAATTCCGCATCTGTATCCATATCTTCCAAAGAGTATCCATCTTCAAAAGAGCAGCCAGCTGCTAAATACCTGTCAAAATAAAATACGTTAAATTATTTAATTTACTCCACAATTTGTTCACTCGGTAACAACCTGAAAAAAAACGTGAAGGTTTTATTGATTTGTATAGATTGTATTTATTATTACAGAAATAGATGTGCAGTCTAAATGGAAAAATTTTAAGGACGGTTTTACCAGATATTGTAGGAACTTAAAGAAAAAAAACGAATCTGCGGCGTCCACACCAAAACAGTATACACATTACGACCAACTACTATTTTTCAAAGATGTGACCGAAGACAGAAGGCAGAATGTTTCAAACTTTGACTCGCCGTCTCAGAATTGTCCGCCACTAACAGTTCAATCACCAGAAGTACACAATGTCAGAAAAATACCACGTAAGTGCCAAAGTGACAATGATGATGTTTTGATCGAAACATTAACCATGCGATTAAACGCTAAATTGCTAAAAACTGATAGACAACCTTCGCCTTTTTGATGAAGACAAGTCATTTTTTGTCACTATTGAATGACTTCAAAAAATACCAAATGATTGGATACTAGACGCCAAAGGAGAAATTATACAAGTTATAAAAAGTACAGAGCTACTTTATTGCAAAATTACAGGGCTATTTCAATGCCTTCAACAAGTCAGTCTTCCTATAATTACACCGGATACTCCATTTTCTCTGATTCCAAATTTGAAAGAAATCCTGTAAGACCGGAAAGTCAACTTACATCTCATGAAATCTTGTCGTCATCATTTATTTTTATTCTAATTAGTCTTATTTATTACTGTTTATTAAAATATGTTGAGATCATTTTAATTATAAGGTTTCGTAAAAAATTGTAAAATGTAACGCGGTTTGCTTCGTCATTCGTTATACGCACCGTGAAGGACTGGAATAACGGCGGCAGTGACTACTTACCATCAGGTGGACTGCATTCTCGTTTATTACTCCAAGCAAATAAAAAAAATCAACAACGCTTGTTAGTAAAACATGTCGTGCGTACCCGTTACATAATAAAATCTATAAATTTCGCGATAATATGAGACTGAAATCATACATTCTTAAATAAACATTACTTGTGTTACAAAATTACGTAAATTTTTTTAATATTATTTTTCACCTTATCTCGCTCCAAAGTATGCATATTAAAGTTTTAAGTAACAGGAATGTGGTTAAGTAAAGTAATTTAAACAAGAGAAACTGCCAATGAATGCAATGCGTGCTCTGCTTGAATGGACACGATACAATAATGGTTATATTTGATCCTTAGAGAGAGAGAGATAGATTACTTGCGGCGCCGTGTGCGGGAACAGCGGCGACCTAAAACTTTTCCATTAGGAGGTACTGACGCGGCCATATACATATATTTGTAGATCAAGGGGCATCTATTCGCGGTCGCAGCGCCTGTTCGAGATCGGGTCAAGTATGTTCGGAGCGGCCTCGATCGTATTTAACTCGCACAAATGTCACCACGAAAAAAAAATTCAGTCTATGTTATTATCGCAGATGATGAGTTTTATGGTGTCGAGTCTCGCCTCACTCTATCTTGGCACCAAACACTAGTACAACCTGGATCTTATGTACTTAATCTTGGCACCAGGCCCTAAGTACATTATAGGCAGAAAAAATAAACCTGAAGTAGAAGAAGAATAGACGCAATCAAGTTTTAATGTGATTGATATAGCTAACGGACATGCCACCCGCCCGATGGTAAGTGGACACTCATGTCCACTTTCAAATAGAATACGGATTCTATCTGAAGTTACTCACAGTGCATTGCTACTCCTGAACATTGAGATGGGCGCCTCATATATACTCGTCAGTGAGCCGGCGCCTACATCCTTACCTCGCAATGCTAGAATTGCTTCCCGATAGAAATAGCATGCCACATAGCCAGCTCATCCACAGGAAAGTGTAAATACATTAATCAAATCAAAATATTTTATTTACATATTGCAATAATAATTTCCTCTATACTAGACCTCTTTTAGAGGTGTCCAAAACTTACAATAATTATATTTAAGTTTAATACATTTTAATAAATTTTAATTGATTACTAAATAGTCCAACCGAAATCAAGACAAATTACATATTCGTAATAATATATATTTTTTTCGATTATTGACTTTATTGCAATTTTATCAATTAATTATTGTTAATAATCACATAGTAGTTACATGTCAAACATTCAAATTATAGTTTCACCAATCGGTCGCGATCAATCCGCCCTTTTCACCCGCTCGTAGCAATTAGAATATTTGGCACGTTTGCAACCGTGTCGTCTGAAATAACAACCGCCATAGAGTTAATGAAAGATCGAAGGGGCTAGACGTTGCTTGCGCTTATACATGTGAACATATATAAAAGTAAAATTTATAGTAAAGTAATTATTTTTTATTGTACAGAATTATCATCAGTAGGGTTCGATCAGGGCGGTTCAATTATGAGTGCAATTATTTTATGATTATATCAAAGTCTTGACATGATTTTTGATTGAGAATTTATCATTACCTTTATGGATTTCGTGAGTTTTACAGTTTATTTGTTACAGTTTTATGATTGTTTTACTCTGCTCAAGGACGGACACGACCATTTTTGAAGTCTTAAAAGCAAAAGTTCTACATGATTTCAACTAAATATTTAAAAAATGCATAAAATGATAGCCATCTTTTACTATAACACTGAAAATTAAGTCGAGTATCGTATCGATATACAAATTTGATAGACAGTAAGTGTCAAATAAAAGTTGCAATGACTAGAGAAATAACATCGATAATTACTTGGTAACAAATTTACCATTCAGGAAGCACATTATGGTACAATTTTGATTAACTTTGAATATTCGCCCCTCAATAGGGGGGTCCGAGGTTGAAATACAGGCGAACACCTCTGATTTTTCAATGTTATGTACGTGTTAGTAATTAAGTATTATTTATTATAACTGTGAAGGAAGATATCGTTAAGAAACCTACACACGTGAAAGCTCTTAAAAAAAGTTCAAAAAGGTGTATGAAGTCTACCAATTAGCACTTGGCCAGCACGGTAGACAACCCTTCTCACTCTGAGAGGACACCCGTGCCCAGTAGTAGGACAGTAATAGGTTGACGACGACTTAGTTATACCACACTATTAAAGACATATTACTGACACACCGTTAAACGAAGTCAGTTCTACCCTTTGAATTTAGCGACACCTGCATCCGCTCTAAAATCGAGTGCGTCATTTCTACATATTACATGATCTGTGGTGACAGCGATACTTGAAGATAGCACGCTCATTCATATGACCTATAAATATACCGCTGGTGAAATATCGACGCCATTACGATTTGCCTCTGCACCGTTTGTTTTGAGCGACATTGCTTTATTACGCGCGAACCGAAATGTCATCTGTTCATTGATTATTCTCAGAAACGTGATTACGTGTCGTTTTGAAATATTAATCATGTTAAACTTAATCATATTCTTATTTTAATAACAAAGTCAAGAGTCCAAGAAAGTCAGACTTAGCCTATTGATGCCATACCGAAATTCGACTTGCTTTGCATACACGAATTATTGAACACATGCAATATAAACTAAGCGATTCCGTTCAGACCAAGACGTAATCTTCAGTAGGTAAGTCTTAAGTAAACAAACGAGCCTTTAGTCCACCTGAGGTCGGTCACAAATGGGTTGCTTTTCCTGAGGACTAAATTCACAGGAATAAATACACTGCTGTCTTGCGACAGCCATAGGTGTATATAATATACACTAATATAATATACAATATATTAAAGACGGTTTCCAAGTAATCAATCATTTGCAAAACGCTAATAGAAGCCATTAACAATGAACAATAAGTCTCAAATAAACAGACGAGCTGTAATTAACGGCAATGATAACATCGGGACACACGACACAGATATATCATACGTGAGAAAAGTTCCTCATTCAGCGTCGTATGCAGTTGTATTGTTTACAAAGGTGAGGACACAGTGTCAAGACTAAGTAGTTAGTTAAATAGATAAGAAAGGTCCTCCTCAGCGGTTGTACAATGTTGCATTTATTCTAGACGTTGCCGTCCGCGATGCGTCTACATTTGCGAAAGTGCGGTCTTCAGCGTTACATTTGTTAAACAGGTTTTTATGAAATGAGAAATCGACCGCTCAACTCCCATCAATGAAAAATAAAATTATTTCAAAGGTCACTACACTATCAAAAGCTCGCTAAAATTGTATTAATTTTGGATAATATTTAATTGCATATTCGTAAGTATCAAAAATTATTGGTCGGTTTACACGCTATGCTTTTGGAAGGAGCCGGTACGATTCGATCAGGGTGGTACTTCTCACACTTTTTTTAGCCTAACGCACTTCATGCGTTTTGTTTGAATTGTGTGGATGCCGAATGGATTAAATACGAGGCAATCAGCTTAGACTTCAGGAGTGGCAACTCGTCCGTGACTGACTTCAGGTAGGACTTCTATACTTAGATGGGCGATAGTGACCACTTACCATCGTATCCTTGTTTGCTACTTAAATTTTATAAAAAATACCTATTTTTTTCTTGCTTCAGGTTCTAATTTAAAAATATGATCTGACAGAAATGTATGAAGTAATCCATGTCCTCATGAGTTAGAATGCATGAAGATACAGTTTTGGTTTCGGAACTACTGACAAAAAAGTTTCATAGCGAAATTTCTAAACGAACTGTTGAGAGTAAATCACAACTTCGTACAGAATCGCTTTTCTATTTAGGATATTTTGAAAAGCAAATAGAATGTATGAATTGTACAAACAAAGATGTTTAATAATTGACCTCAATTACTAGGTGATTAATTTACATTTCCGCGCTCCTCCCGCTCCGCTTATCACCGCGCTCTCTTACATAAAGACAATGCAGTGCTGACAACTAAGATTTAAGAATCACACGTCGGCCACAGATATTAATTACAATACTAGGAACCCCACTCGGCCTTTCGCATTATAACGGTTATGTATTGGGAGGAAGTCATTGTTTACTAGTACAATTGTGTTAGCTTCATAGAATTTTAGTAATAAACTTATTGAATTAATCCTTATACAATATTTGCATATTTAGTTATTTAACGTTATAACTGGCGTTAAGTGGTAGAACCAGTATGGTTAGAGCGAGGAGGTACCACCGTCTTACCATCTGGTGGACTGCAAGGCCATTTGTAAGTCAATCATATAAAAGCTGGACTGCATTCCGATCCTTTAAAAACATGTAATAATCCCGTTTTGTTCATTGCAAAGAACAATCTTAGTACCATATTTTCAATATTTAGATAAATATAAAGCATTAACCTGATTTTAATCACAGATTATCAGTGAAATTAGGCAATTACGACACAATAGTGATTTAAAATTAAACCCTATTGACATACAGGCAATTATAACCACGGTTCGAATTAAAACGGCCATAAAACGCGTTAATGAGACGCGGCCAACCGCAGTTTAAAACATAAGAGGGTTTCTTGCTGATGTCGGCTAAATAAACATAGTTGAAGAATAAATTTCTCCAAAAAACAGAGGATTATAGTTTTAAAGATGTTCTCCAGCTGGCACGGCTAGTTTATGGCGGAAATATATATGTCTCTTTCTGTCATTATGGCGATGGATAGTGTAAACAATAGTGTGAAAGAATCCACATGTCGCGAAACGTTTATTTGCTTAACATCGTAGACTAGTCGGAGACGCAGGAAACCAGTACTTGACAGGAGAAAACTATAAGCAGGTTATTTTATATAAAATTGTCCACCTGATTATATATCACTGCCGCATATGGTATAGAGGTTCTATCTAAAATTAATCATAGACGCGTTGTCACTTTAAGGACTAAAATTGTCGCCTCGTGTTCAGGTCAGTCGGCATTCACTCCCCAGCGAAACGTATGAACTGCTTCACGCTAGAAATAGGTGTAACGATGGCACCTCTCCTGGATCTCGTACAATCTGGATGGCACCTCGTACTGGATCTACTATTTTTTATTATTAGTAACGTCCTAAAGTATTTGTTCAGCACAGATCATTTCCATAACTTCAAGTTGAATCCATCTTTTCATATAACTATATGCTGTAGTCAAATCTCTTAACCAGTGAAAAGTAGTTTTAAATAGCAAAATTAGTTAAAGTATTGAGCTAACTATGTTGAACGGTTTCCGGCCATAGTAATTTTAACTAGACTAGTGGCTAAAAGTAGTTTTGCCCAATAAAACTGGTTAAAAATAGTTTTCACTAACTGATTCCGTCAAAAGGACGTCGTCAGGCCAATATGGAAGTGCAATGTGCAACCAGACAGATTTATCTACAGATTAGTAAAATCAACTTTTGAAGAACGTGTGAAGCTAAAATTACTAATTTACTTTTTTCAGTTAACAGTATTTTTAGTTAAACTTGAGTCAAACTAAATGACTTCAACATGTATACTAAATAAAAAATTTTATCTGCCTGCGATCCTAACAATTTTGGATCTTTTTAAGTACACATTTATTTATATTTCGTACAGATAAATATCCTGCAAATGCAATTTTTTTTTATCAAAATATAAACCACTTATTGTAATTTCTGCCTGTCACATTCTGTAAAAACATACCACGGCTGCACCTATTTGATAGGACTCCCACGTAAAGACAAACATACACCACCAGAAATTGTAAAGCCTGTTTTCTTTTCACGTAATTATTTTAGAACAAGTATGTAAAAATAAAAAAGCACAAACGCACGATCGTACATGAACATCCAGGCTTTATTTTAATATATGTTTAGCTAGGAATCGAACCCGGAACCAATGGCGGATTAATCACGTAGCAAGAGTAGCAAATGCTACGGGCCCCGCGCTATCAGACCTCACAACCACCTTTATGAGTATTTAATTTTATACTATTTTAACTTATACATCAGGGCCCCTCGACTAAACTTGCTACGAGCCCCTCGACTAAACTTGCTACGGGCCCCTCGACTAAATTTACTACGGGCCCATCGACTAAATTTGCTACGAGCCCCTCGACTAAATTTGCTACGGGCTCCGCGATTGCGATTTCCAGCACTTCCCGGAACCTAACACGGTAGCCCATACAGTCGTACGTACGTCCATGTCTTATCTTTATTATAGTCCATGTCCAAACAAAATGGCGTCCATCGACATTAGTAACACCTAAAGTGAGTTATAGTTCAAGCATCAAAGATGTCGGAACATTAACAGAACGGACGGAAAATATCGAGTAAACAACGATTGAGCGATGTCTCGGTACGTTATGTGGCTATTGACTATTACTTTTTACAGTCGTTATTAGGATGTTAATGGCTTATTTTTATGTTATACAGTCTGTATTAAAACGATCTCTTTTGTTATTCACAATTCCAAATCAATGTCAAAAGTATTTTATTCAAAGCAAAACCTTTACAGCTTTATTTTAAATATCAATAACTCACCACTACTTCGATCCCTTACAGAATTTTTTTTGAACATCAAAAATAACACATTGCAAGGTGCTTCGTTATAGAGAAGAAACTCCATAACAAGCATCCTTTAAAAAAAGGTCTCATTTACAATGTCAACTAACGCTAATGGGGCATGTGCAGCTGGAGCTACTTCAGACCACACAATTTTATCTGTCAAATAATCACTTGTTTGTTTTTATTTGCCTAAGTAGCAGCGACTTAATCAACTACTCTGTAGGCTAAGTGACAATATGGTAGCTGACGCAACTAAGGCTAACGCGGTAGTTGCCACTAGGTTGCAATTGCCTAGGCTTATTTCTCTTGTTATTCTTATTCAACTGTTCAGTAGCTTAGTAATTATCAACGGTAATTTTCTTACTTAAAACATCTATATACCGGACATCGAACGATGCGTGGCGATGTCAAATGACGACCAAAATCGACGACTACGACGATCGACGATGGCAACTACCAACCACGACGCCCCACGGCGATAGAGAGTTAGGTCTGGTTACTAAACCCATGAATTAATATTTTGACATAACACAGACATTTTTATGATTCGCGTAATTTTTTTTCTTTTTTTTCACGTCTGAAAGCAAAAGTATATACAATAACACCATCTACGCCAATTTCCACATGGATTCCCAATTAATAAATACATAATGTTTACATGCATTGCCCCACTGACACCGAAAAAAGAAATGAGCTATATATAGTCTGCTTTAACAACATCGTCCTCAAACCCTGTACCTCTGCTGCTCTCTCACAGTTAGAAAGATTAAGTCAGGCGCTAACCAAGTGCGCGTTGGTAGACAACACCCTTTTTAAGGTACTCTGAGGCGCGTAGGTTTTGTTACATTGTTTTCCTTCACCAATAATCTAATGATAATTCCTAATATGCAAATAACTTAAAAATCAGAGGTCCGTGCATGGGATACGAACCTCACATCATCTAATTGAGAAGCCAAGTTACTTTGCCTTTTCTATCTTTGAGTTTGACCAACGTACGAAACCAATAATTCAGAGTATTACAATGGTGGCATCCACTATGATTAACAAATTACGTAGAGCGCAAAAGAACTACTAAAGAATTAGGTGATACTTGGTGAATCCGAAATTATTTCGATGGTGAGGACCATTATAGCTCGAAGATACATAATCTGGTATTGACGCGAGATTTATAGCTTCGCACCGCGAAGATTAAAGTTCTGCTGAAAGCCCTCGGGACGCGCTTAAGAGTCGCAATTAAATTTAGATCGTTCAGACATACTTAGTTGGTTTAACGGCTGTGATGTACCGCATGTGTCAATGATCTGCTGCTACCGATTTATGTATATATTATAATGTAATACCACACCTATTTCTGCTTGAGCAAATGTTCATATACCTACATATGTGATCTGAGTGTTAAGGTTCATGATGTGTAATTTTTAAAAGAAGCAACTGCCTTGATAAGAACTGGCGATAACAATTGTTAGACGCCAGTAGCTATTAAACATCGGAGTACAAACTTGTAAATGCCCAGCCATTATAACACTCCACTAATGGGTAATTTTCTGAATTTTCTTAAAGCTTGGAAAGTTATTCCGTATATTTTTCAGAATAATAAAGCTAATGGAAAAGCATTGTTATTAATTTCTAATGCAAAATTTTGATTTAAAACAATGTAACATATTATTAAAATAATCTGATATTAATGTGACAAGTAGACTTTTAGCGGGAGTTCCCTTAACAGCTTATAGGTTTTTTTTAAATCACAAAGACCTTTTTGATTTAAAAAAGTACTCCAAATATCGAAAAAATATAATTATCTGTAGTTTTTCATTCTATTTTTTTATTATCCATTGGTACACAACATTCGCTAAGTTTCAGTTCCAAATATTTGTCCATCGGTCAGACAGAGATCTGATTGTCATATTTTTTATTTACTTTGTCTGTATACTTGAGACCCAATGTACACAACTCTTAGTTACGGAATAATACTGTAAATTAATAATTCCACGTAATTCCTAACTTTGTCGTTAAGTAGTAACTAAGTGCTAAGACTTGTTCAGTTTAACTCCAGGTGATCCCAGATTCCCGAAAGGACAAAAGTTAGCGGTGAATAATGTAGAGTTAACGTTATGTCCGAATGCGGTAGAGACTCAAGTTTGCGTTTGGGAGGGTGAACCACTTTCAAATTTTATATCCTACACTATTTTGTTGACAATTTTAAAATATTGAAAAAGATAGTTAAACTGAATAGAGTATGAGAGTTTCATTGGCATTGTTATGTGAATTAATGGAAAAAACTTTAATATGATTTCCCTCAGATACAGTTAGATGTAACAACAATAAACAATAAATGGTACTCTTTACGTATTAAGACGACATCACGATTCTATATATATAGCGGGTAGCGGCTACACACGAAACGATACAAATTAACGCATCAATGCTCCATTTGTACTGATCTCGTATAGCAATCCGATTGTAGCAGGGTTGGCAGTAGTGTTTTGTAGCACATTCATGATATAAAATTCAGGAGAGGAGCAGCAATGTCTTCCTGTGTAACTACGACCTCCTCTAAGGCTGTCAACCGGTCTGCCATTTATTTTTTAAATAATTAAAATAGCAAGCAAGCTTGCAGTCTATCTAGTACTATGTAGTCATTGCCACCCAAGATTTCTGTAACCAACTCCATATAAAACTGAGTTCCACCAAAAGGCAATCACAAATCCGTTCCTACATCTGTGGACTAAGTTAGTCGCCTATATAACTCAGCTTCGCGCAATAAATAGGTGTGACGGTAGACCCTATCACGTCAAGACATCTTGTATTGTACAACTTTTCAAAATTGTAACGATTTTTCTCTTTTATAGGACTTTCATATCGATGGTTCATCCAAGTAAAGCAAAATGTTTGTTCCAAATCATTGTTGTTCAATGTTAAGAACATTTAAAAGTATACTATTTTATTATAAATAATTTTTTTGTATAAATCTGCGACCAGCTACATCCATATTTATCTAATCAAATGATTAATATGCTGGTGTGGAGGTATAAAGAGCAATCAAAAGATAATAGCAATTAAATATATTGTTCACTTAATAATCTCTACATATTATCGACACGTATTATATGGAGATAATGCGATAGATATAGATAGATAAAGACAAATATGTCTGTCGGTCTGTATGTAAGTTTTCTTTGAAAGATCATACAACCATTATGGTTCGTCTGGGAGGTACCTCCACCACTGACTCTGTAGTCCCGGGACCGAAATAAAGCAACAGTATCCCCTGTCTATAGTAAGAGGTGACTAAGAGAGGGTTCCGGGATTGCGGGCAGCAAGAGTGGGAGCTCGAACGGGCCGGTCAGCGACGCCGGGAAGGACGCAGTATGTGTAGTCGCGTGAGCCCAACAGCTCACCTGGGAAAAGCCGGATAGGCCAACGTGCTCAAAGGACTACGGTCGCGATCCATTGAATATCCCGGAATCCTCTTCGCAGTGCTGAAGACGGCCACTGGCGGGTTAAAGTGCGGAAAATTCCGGCGTCAGGCCCATGGCGACGGGCACCTTCTGAAGGTTTGCTCATCGAGAACAAAAAAAGGTATTCGTTTGCAATAATTTTCTGCTTTGAAAAATAATGATTACTTCCTACTTATCTAAATAGTCGTAGTATGATAATAGTATACGTCGAACCATTATGCGCATCATTTGACACGATTATCGATAAGCATTTTATACAGATTACGAATTATTTTTACGCCAATGGATAGATTAGATATCGTATCAGATTAATATAG
>DWPH01000113.1:0-11472 GCA_018251535.1 Autochton itylus | reverse complement strand
ACATGCATGTATTTGTTATCAAATGAAAGCAATTTTTTTTAATATGAAAATATATGGTTGCCTGTACAAAAAACGCCGCAAGATAGGGTTGCCGTTGTTGAGGAGTTATATTGAAAAAAGCGTAAAATGACTTACGTTTAAAATATCAAATTATTAACTGTCATCCTATCGACTGGGATAAAGTATAATTTCTTCACAAAAATAAGCCAAACAAAAAAAGATCGTATAACATTTAAAATTGCATCGATCGTTTCCGAGTTAGAGAATTAAAACGTCTCCCAGCCGAATCCACGGCCCTCTCACCTAAATCCATGGCTCCCCAGCCGAATCAACGGTTCCTTCAGCCGTATCCACGGTTGCTGCAGCCAAAGCCATGGCTTGTACTGCCATATCCACGGCTTTTATATAATCATTTCTTTAAGACCATGATCTCTACCAGAGATACATGCTCACCGCGCACCCATGGACGACTTTGGGTTTTCCAAGAGACACTGATTTTCACTGGAATACGACTACATTATATCTGCTGGTTAGGTCGACATCATTCGGACCATAGAACATTTACTCGAGTTTCCATCATAACTTAATTTGACTCATTAATTTATCAAATTTTACTAGGATTATAATGTATTTCAACCTCAAATTTAACTGATGACCTACTGACATCCTCTTTAGTCTATCATGTGCGCATAAATACGCTTAGAGCTTAACGCTTTCAACATATAACGATCATCTAACAATTCACTCATTTTAAGCGGTTCCTTAAATTTTAATAAGACGAATTAATACAGAATGAGACTTAGCGACTTTAAAATCATGCAACTGTGCACGAATTTTTCACATACTGGCCCATTACCGGTAACCAACAAAATTCCAAAAGTATGAATTATCAATTCCATGAGCGATTTATGAAAATTATTAACTATTGACCATCTTAATACGTGAGGTAAATAAGGTAAACATTTTGTTTTTCCATTACTCTGAAACTGGCCGTCATGTTAATACAAAACCATTGATCTTAAATTTTTGACTAATCACAATGCCATTTTGTAAGTAAATATTAGTCATAGTATGTAGTAAAATGTCCAAAGAATGATCATTTATCGTTACACAACATAATATTTGTTCTGTAATAAATACATTTGTTTAACAAATGACCGTCACTACTTCTTTGACAAATATTGATACAAACTTAATTCACAATTGATAACAAACTTTATTTCACCAATGAGCATCATCATAAGAAAAACACTAAGCTCTGGAATCACACGAAAAACAATATTGTACACCTTGTTGCAAAATGCCTGACGGTGGTTGTACAATGCACACATCTATGGTCGCTCGCCAAAGGCTGCGCCTCCACTGTTGCCATCAACCTGGAAGCCCTTGCCAGGGCACTGGATCGTTATGTGCCCCAGTGTTCCGCATATATAGCACACGAGGGTCTTTTTTGTAGACTGCAAAGCTGCTTGGTTTTGAATCCATGTACAGTTAAACATTTTGATAAGATTATCTTTGCCTGCTTGACATCTGGTCTTTTAGCAATTTGTTACATACATGTAAGCACCCAATAGCTAAATAATGTTGTAACTTAAAGAATTTACCATCGGATCATACCCATTTCCAGGTCCGTGGTGAATTTTCTTATAAAATGAAAAAAAAAAGAAAATTGAAATTGGTTTACAAATAACCGGATTATTGAAGATTATAAGAAAGCTTTTTTCGATTTTCCAGGAAAACTGCCGAATATTTTTCATTCCATTTTTTTCAATTTCCACGAATAGGGCATACAACGGCATTTGAATCATGTCGATAGGTCGCAGCATCGCGAAATTATTGCGAAACAAAAAGAAAAAATAATACACGCGACGAATTGTTAACCTCTATCCCGTACGGAAAACGTATCCAATATTGGTACAGTTCCAATAGTAGTACAATAAGTAATGGGTTGCCGAAAAGGGAATCTTCAATGGACGAATCTCATTATTATGATTCGCATTTGTATATTTTTTTGTCTCTGTACTATTATTAATTTCCGTTAACAATCCCCATTTTCTAACTTAAAATCGATTTTAGGAACTTAGGAGTCATTTTATTGAGAAATCTGAGTCAATAATATTTTTTCTGCGTTCTTTATTTAGTAAACGATTTAATATATTACTTTTATAAAATTCTGAAATAGTGAAATTATAAATAGATCCCACTGTTAAGGAAGTTGTGGATAGGTTTGTAGACAAGTGTGTAATTGGCAGTAAGTGTAACTGACACTTATATGCACAACCACACCTGTTATTTCACACATTAACGCAAAAATAGCGATGACAGCGACTATTTATCGGCCAGTAAAGTTTTGCCTGAACAGTAAATTCGGAACTCGTAACTGCTGTAACGGCGCGTTGCCTTTTAAAGCGTCACGTGTTGGGATTGTTATGTATACATACGTATAAGTGTAAAGCTCATACAAATGAATAAATTGGTGATGGTATTTTATTAATTGTACTCTTATTAAGTAATATCGTTTATTAGAATGGTTGTAGAAAGAGTAACGGTCGACTGGGAATGTACACCTGTTTTTAGGGATATTTTTTGTATAAAATTACATAGGAAACGAGCATGCAGTCCACCTCATGGTAAGTGGTCACTGCAGCTTATGGGCAAGTGTAACCAAGTCCATATATAACAGAGGTTCTATCTGAAGTCAATCACAGAAGCATTGTTAATCCTGTGCACTAGGATAGTCGCCTCGTGTTAGGTAAGCCGGACATCCACAACCTTCCAACGAAATGCATGGACCGCTTAATGTTAGAAAAACTAAGGCCGTTGTACTTCCTTGATCAAACAAAAATGGTTCTACTTCCTGGAAAAACGTGACCCGTTCTTGCGTTTTGCTGCAAGGAGTTTGTTGTCGGCTGACTTACTACTTGTCCTTAGGAATGGCAACGAATTTGATACCGTAAGAAGATTCTTAAAATAAGTAAGGCTAAGTGAGGCTTCCAATATCTTATTAGGAGACTTAAGAGACACAAGAAAACCATAAACATGTAGATTTCCTCCCTTAATGCTTTCTTTATACAAGACATTCAACTGTCCGATAGCTGCCGTCTAGGAAAATAGTCTTGTATAATATGTATAATGCACATTGCACATATGTCTTTATTATATATAATTATATGCACATTGTTTGTGTTAAATTTGATACTCTTGTCGTTTGACTCTAATGGGACAGCCGACATACATACATATATTTCTACATATTAACAGAAGTGTTAATCGCTAGTATATGAAATGACACGTCAATTTCATTCTACATGGACATGAGTATTCAACCAGTACTCATAAGTACTGGTCCTTGGACAGTGGCCACTACATGCTCTTTTGCTACTTCTATTTCACAAAAAATGCAAGTTTGCAGTTTCGTTTATTTTGTAGTATACCTATGTGATTCAGTGTAGTGGAGTTTTAAGAAGATGACTAAGAAATTAAAACTAGGAGAGGGGCAGCAGTGTTTTCATTCAAAAAGATTTATGTATGGTGACTATGGCAAGCCCTCGTGAAGGCCTAGCACCGGATGACGAGTTATAAACAGCAGTGTGTGTAATCTTTCAAAGTAACCATGTATGTCTAGTTTATATTAGTCTATACACACATATATATATAACCCATCTAAAATCATTAAGAGATTTCCGAGGCATTACCACCTCGGTATGGCCAATAAAACGGGTAACTCTCTATTTTATTGCGATCGCAAACTTTTATAGGTCTCTCAACAAACAAAAGCGGAGAGGCTCGTAAAAAGAATCGTCTACATCCATCAGCATAATTCGGTAAACATTACCTTTATTATATTCATTTCTGTTGAGCTCCAGTCCGTCAACAGAATGCTAAGCATGGACGACTATCGAAAATGTTATTGTTTAAAATAGCAAACGAACATATAGATCGTCTGATACTAACTAGCCAGCTTTTAGACCAAAGGTTTATGATGTCATATTTAGTTATGTTTATAACCATTTATTTAGTAACAAAAACTGAAATAATGTTTAGTGTAATGCACAAGAACAGAATAAATTGTTAAAAGATGAAATGACGAATACTAAACTGGATAACAGCGCAGTGTAATTTTTACAGATATAATCTAGAAAAACATAAAAAAAGAAAACATACATACGGACGAACATAAAACCTTCTCCCGTTTTAACTCTGTAAGAAAGAAGTGTCGCGGACGTATGTCATCACAGAAATACGAAACGATTACACATTCCGCACGCACCTGTGCAATACTTTCCATCGCGCTTGCCCTCCGAAATCGATACATCCAAATCGTCTATTTGAAAACTTGCGAAGCCGGAGCCCAAGAGTTATTGGGGTCCAGTCGCCATAAGATGCCCGCCACAAATTCCAGTCCCCTGTCAATTTACCCGCCTTTAGGCTGCTATATTTATATCCCACTATCAGTATTACGTGATTTACTTTAGTGTTTATACCAAAAACTGGCCAATTGTCATATTTTTTCCTATCTATTTGCATTTGCTATTTTATACCTTTTGTATTGTAGCTGTATTCGAAGTCTATGATATTTAAAGAAAATAAAATTCTTAAAAGTAGCTTACAAAAAAGTTTTGGATTTTTTTACTAAGCACTAGGCAATTGCTGATGTAATGTTGTATCTAATCGAGGTGGAGTAGATTAATTCGTTCTCTGTTTTTATGCTTAGTTGTCAAGCTAGCATTCATGAATGAAAAATAAAGAAATTTAGTTTAGTTAATATATAATAATTATAATTGATTTTTAAACGAATGTAAGTAAAAAACCTTTTCCTTCTTTCTTCGTCATCCCATTACGGTCCCACTTCTGGGTACAGGTCTTCTCTCAAAGTGAGAGGGGTTCAGGCCGTGCTCCACCGCTGGTCAAGTGCGAATTGGCAGACTTCACACAGATGTGTGTATACTTTAAACTTCCTATTTTTTCTTTAAAGAGTTCTTAGGTGTGCAAGGTTTCCTCGCGATGTTTTCCTTCACCGTTATAGCAAGTGATAATTAATTTCTTATATTAAATTTTATACAAAAATATCAATTTCGACCTGCACAAACCTACCAGAAATTGTAACACAAAAATAAAAAGAGCTCCTTCTAGAACCTTTTAGACACTAACCTGAAGCTGCTCATCCTTCTTCTCGGCGTCGTCGCCGAGCTCGACCAGCTGGAGCGCCTCTTCTAGAAGATCGAATCTGGACTCTTCAGTGCTGACCAGCTCGCGTGGCAACTCGCCCTGGATCACGTATTCACCTGGGGACAAAGATTACATTACTATTGGAATTATTGGACACTGCTGTAATCGGCTTTCCAGCAGGTACCCCGTCTGCCTTATCGTTGGGGTTAAGTATAAGAAAAGTCACATCGGGCGTGTATTGCAGTTCTCAGGATGTGGTTACCAACTCATTTTCATATGAGGCAACCATCTTAGTCCTAGTTTACCCTCAGTAGCAACGCGTCTGCGATTAATTTCACATAAAACCTCTGTTCTGGAGTTGGTTGTCCATCCAGCAGTGAGCATTTACCATCAGATGGACTGCATGCTTGTTTGCTATGAGCATGGGTGATTCTCAATGTATTACTTTAAGCATAGATGTCCAACTCGCTGAAAGATGAGATCACATTTGCATCAACAGGACTCGTGGTACCGTTCGGCTTGCACGTTCTTTTTTACTAAGAACATGGAAGGTGTGGTATGAACTTCCTCCTAAAGTATTCCCGGAGCGCTATGACATGGGGCATCAAGAAAGGTGCAAAAAGAGCCCTTCTTCAAAGCTGACTCGTCAGTATTATCATAAATTTATGTTATTATGTAATTTATCATAGGTTTATGTATAAAACGAAAGACGAACCTTCATTTATATATGTAGACGATCGAATGTATATTACAACCCGAAACAACGAAATTCGTATCAAAGAATGCAACTGAAGTTTTTCTACTTTCGGCTACCGGTAAAATTAGCTATGGTTGACCGCTATTGTGCTACACAATTACAGATAAGTAGCCAAAGGGTTTTCAGCGGTCAGCAACAGAATGATTTACAACCGCTGTGGGCTTTGTGACGAAAAAAAGGATTAATAGTCTGGGCGCTCGGGGGTTGCAGACATTTCTGCATTATTTTCGGCGTGTCTATATAGGTATATTTTTTGCAAATCGTCTTCTGCGGCTTGGTTTATGTTAAATACTGTAGACGTCGTAAATTATAATCTATAGTCTGACATGCAATAGGTTCTGGGTTCGATCCCCGGCCAGACATATGTCTGAACGATTAATTCAGATTTCTGTTTTGGGTCTGAAGATGATCGCCTCATATGAAAGTTAGCCGGCAATCACACTTTTCCACCGAAACGCTACAACTTCGGCATGCTACTAATAGGTGTGGCGGAGGTACCTTACTCTTTCTGTCACCTAGAACTCGCGTTACCACTTGGAAAGTTTGTTAAGTATCTAAATTCCAGATTCCTGATTAGTGTATAAAATATTATATTATATTCCTGAGATAAACACAAATTTATCGATAGACCATATTTAAGTATCCGATATTCTGTTAAAGTTAAACACGGTGACAAATAAACAAATAAATTGACCTACATACTTTCGAAAAATATAAACATACTCTTCTACTAATGCACTCATGTAAAAATAACCAGCAGTCAACCCTAATTACATTGAATTCGAAAACAAATCTATAAGCACAAAATGGAAGCATTAACTTAGCATGGGCATCGCACGCCGGCTATCAAGAATCGTTTGCATATCATATTGTGTTACGACATCCGTTATAATATAATTTGCGAATAATCCCGAACAGGAACCTCGATAATAAACGCGCGATTTGATTGTTAATGAGCTGTAATGGCATTCTTCGTATTATGTTGTCGATTATACGCTGATTTAAATATTTGACTTTTCCCCATCAATATATTCGAACTATTGATGATCGTAATTAATTATAATAGTTCTTGTATTATAATTATATAATGTTGTAAATATTTATGTTTTAGGAACCATTAATTTAGTAATACCGGTTCTATAGCATATAAATTAGATACAGTTATCATAATGATTAATATTAATCTATCATTTTATTAAGTACAAATTAGTACTTAATAAAATGTTAGATCTTACTTGTTCAAAGGTAGAGTTTGTTTTTTTTATGTACGATTGAAGGAGCAAACGAGCATGTAGTCCATGATGGTAAGTGGTCAATACCGCCTATGGACGTCTATAGTCAACTCCAAATAGAACAGGAATTCCAACTGAATTCAATCCCAGTTGCCATGGTACTCCTGCAGACTGAGATGAGCGATGTATAAATGAGCTGCAACTACACCCTTCCAAATAAATGCAAGAATTGCTCCTCGGTAGAAATAGGTGTGGTACCTTTCATGGCGAACTATATTTATTCTACTAGCTGGCAAGGTTATGTTATGTATTTAAGTTTTTATGTAAATTCAAGTAACTTATGCTGACATGCAGCCCTGCACGTAATCAGAGGAGACATATTGTCCATACGACTCATAGAACCTCCCAAAAAGACTAATCCAACGGCCGTTCGATGGAGACGTCCCCGTTCATAGCTACCTAAGAATATGCAAAATATGTAAAAGGTCCATATAATAAGCGGTGAACATGTAATTTTAAATGAATGGGTAGATAAAATAGTGTAGTAGTGTTGTGTAGTATTATGGTATCTTCCCGAACGGACCTACTGGATCTGATTTGACGATCCGCGTGGCGGAGCGGTCACCACACTGGTCTGACACGCAGTGGGTTCCGGGTTCGATCCCCGGCGAGGCAGATATCTGAATGATGGACTTAGATATCTTTCCTGGTCTGGATGTATGTGTATTCGTGTTTGTGTGTGTCCATGGCACCCACAACACAGGAGGGAAATCCTAGTGTCGGGCTATGAGTGTAGAAAGCGTTGTTATTATCTATATACTACCGGACACCATTGACACTGACATATTCTTTAAGAATTGATAATTATTAAATAATATTCAAAACACATTGTCACATATCAACTCTCTTCTCATTGTTAATTAACCTCTGTATTTTAGCCGCCAGAAAATTGTGCCGAAATGGTATTCTATGCTGCGGTCTCTGAATTATCTACATTCTAAGTTTCCCAGTCTTTGAATACTCCACTTTCAGCACGCTTTTGTAGCCTAATGTATCGATAGTGGACTCCCTGGCTATGTTGATTTTTTTGGTGTGTGCACGGTACGTCCTTCGTTGTTTGTTGAGAGTGAATGGGATGCTAATGAATATAAACTTTTTTGTTTTTAATACTTGATTATTCTTTTATACAAATTATTTTTACAACTTAATAGGTTTAAATCTATAAAAAGGGCCAAGTTAAAGGAAGATTTCTTACACAAGCTCCAAACTCCAAAGATGATGAGAAAAATTCGATAACGTGCTTTTGAATACTTCTGGCTCAATTTCTTGACAAATTGTGGAAAGTCGCTTTACCCCTTTGCGAACTTAGCAATGACGTAATGAATACAATGGTTACCGTCGATATATGGATAATACCAAGAGTTGCCAATATAGCGTCTTGTCATCATCTCATAGCGTTTTGGGAAAATTAAATGCAGTGACAAACAAGCATATCAACCTGATACTAATTGGTCAGTGGTCACTGACGCCCATATAAATTGAAGACATACAATAGACATACATAAGACATACATAAGACTGGTTACAGATTAACCAAATTCCGGTATCTACACCCAACAAATTGCATGAATTGCTTCACGCTACAAATACATAAGTGTGGCGAAACTACTTCCTCGGTCAAACCGTACAGGTGCGAACTTATCTTGTCTGACTAAATATTACACAAAAACTGTGTATTAATTCACAGAAGACGCATGAATCGTTTTCTTATATTTATTTTCTTTGAGTATTTTCTTTATCTCTTGGACCCGTTGACACTATGTAGTGATTTAAAGTACATATACAAGTTTATATGTATTTGTAAACAATGTTACAATTTGATTTAATATTTAAATAGATAACATCGCATAATAATACACGAGCAGGTACCTACCTATTTGAATTCTTGTGCAAATAAGATACACTCCCCTTTATAAATGTTTTTATAAGTAATAGAATTAAAATTTTGACGATATAAATATTCTAAGAGCATTACAAAGCTGTATTAATTCTGGCTACTATGGCTTAGTAAATGAATAATTCAGTTCTTAGATATTGGCAGCAAGGCTATTGATGGCTTCGGAAAGGAATCGTCTCATCGCCGGCAAGTAAATATGATCGATCACTACGAAAAACTTCTTTACAAGGTGCTACCACCAGTATGATTCGACCGGAGACTTACTACTGCCACTCATATGTGTGACAGTGGTAACTCTCCGGGTTTACGCTGGATGTATATACTGCGTAAAGCCCAAAATTATGAGTTTCGTTGCAAGGGTGTGACCGTCTTAGCCCTCAGGAGTGGCAACGCAACGGTAATTGACTTTAGTTAGAACCTCTGCCTAGTGTTTAGTTAAACGCCCACGGGCGGCGGTAACCACTTACCTTCGAGTGGACTCCAAGCTCGTTAGCTACATCGATTATGTAACATAAACCTAACGTAACCTAACCGCTTACATTCCCGCAGTGAGACAAGTAGATATATCATTGTTATTCATATTGAAACTAACTTTAAGCACATATTTGCGTTTCATTTGGCCATTACTACGGCTTCTAAACGTTCGAAGATGGTCCGTCGTCACATAAATCAACTATAGTAGACACGGATTAGCATACTAAAGTTTGATTTTGGTTTCTATTTGTGTAGGTGTTTATTAAAATACCCTTGAAATATTTTTAAAACAAAGTAATAAAATTCGAATATTTTCGTGGTAAATCCTCTGTTGGTTCCGGAAAATAACCTTAATCTTTAGTGAAAGTCTTATTTAAACCTGCATAACCGTTTTTAATATTATTTTTATCTGAATCGGAATAATTCTCTATTAGGATACAAGTAAAGTTTAATCATTCCCTTGAATTAATTATTAAATTTACATGTAGATGTCTATAGAATTTAAAAGAAACGTATTCTTTTATACTTTAGGCATATTCAATAAAATTTGTAATTAAACATTTATTAACAACAATTTAATACATTAAATAAGTCTGTTGGTACCATAAACGTATGAACTTAGACATGACAGTTATTTTGTACCTTAATTTTCGACAATAATCGAATTCGAAAAAGCAGAGGACGACCGGTTACATACATTTTTATGTATATTCATGGATTATACCGTGATGCCTCATCTAACTGAGATGATTCAAACTGCGTTATATGCGGCTAGTTCCGGAGAGGTTCTATTTCTGGAAATTGGAAAATTTTAGGATTTTTCTGGAAAGCCAGAAACACACAATTTCTTAAAATCTCAAATAAATCGTGTTTTCATCGCTCATGCTAGACACTGTTTATGTCGTCATCAAAAATATATGTAGAGCGCCGATTTCTAGACTAAAATAGTTTTTAGTACTATACGAAGATTTATTTTAAGTAATTTTGTCTTTATATTGATGTAGAACTTTGTTGTATTTTTTATTATAAAATATTTTTATATATCCTCATATAAATAAAACCTTTACAGAGTTTGAAATTGGAATCAAATTGTATATCTTTTGCGGGCTAAAATAGCATAGATTGGTTATTATTTACCGGCATACCCAATTATTTCGCACAATGTCAATCTTTAGTAAGCAATAAAGTGGTCATAATCGTCGCTCGCCAAATTTAGGAGCAAAGCCGGTCACAAATCAAAGGGGGATGGCGCTAATTTAAAATTATTAGCCACCGACGACTAGCTAATTTGCGGCTATCGCAGCCTTGTAAATTGGTTTAAATGAGCAATAAGACTAAGTGACTAAATATACTTGTTATGTAAGCCATAACCGTTCATGTATCAACCCTTAGTACCTACAAGGTAAAACTAGTTTGGTTCGACCTAGAAAGTACCACCGCCACACCAATTTTTACCATAAAGTAGTTCTTGCGTTTCATTGGATGGATTGGATGACTATACTACTATAATTTTATGGAAAAAAGAGACTAGAGTATTTAAGTTCTAAAGGTGGAATAACCAGTATAGTTTGTTACAGTTATCCATAAGCGGTGATTGTGATAAAATCCCAAACCCCTCAATTGAGGCTCCAAGACTTTAGACACTAGCCTTTCACTGCTAAAGTTAATTATCACCTGACAATATAGGAATCATAATTGATGGAAATTTAATTGCTGTATGTTGAAATATAACTCATGATTAAGATTTATTTCAGCGTGTTAGTCATCTCATTTGCATCAAAATGTTTCTATCCAATTATGCGCTTTAATTTACATAGATTATGTATGTTACTTTTATTGTATCACTTCAAGAGCATTTACGTCAATATGTCTTCAATTTATAT
>DWPH01000112.1:0-11482 GCA_018251535.1 Autochton itylus | reverse complement strand
ATGGACATATCATGGACCTGGCCAGCGTATTATTTATATTATGATGGATTTACGCCAAGATCATAAAATATTTCCACCCAGAGATATTCATGCCTTTGTTCATGCCATTGAGGACTGGATCATTTTAGCTTTGAAGGAATTTAATATCCACGCAGAAAAAAGATCTGACCGTATCGGGTTATGGATGATTGATCCCGTGACCAAAAAAGAGGAAAAAATTGCCGCATTAGGAATAAAACTAACCCGTTGGATTAGTTGGCATGGTATTGCTTTAAATATCCACCCTAATTTAGACGATTATTCAGGTATTATTCCCTGTGGACTGGCTGATTATGATGTAACAAGCATGAAAAAGCTTGGATTACATTGCTCTATGAATGAAGTCGATCAAGTTTTACTTGAACAGTGGAAGCATCTTTTCCCTCATTGTTTACAAGAACAAGATATCCAAGAAACTAACCTCAGGTAAACTCCAATTTGATGCCCTGTTCCAAGGATGTTACTCGGCAAATTTAAAAAATCTCATAATCAACAAATAATAAATTATTCCTGATTATATGCTTCTTACCATAATAAAGTTAGTAATTTTTTAGTAAATTTCATTCAATAACTATTAACGTTTAGTGGGATATAATATCAATTTTGAATCTCTAATATTTCATGCATATCCTATATAACAACCCTAGAAATATTTAGATCCTTGTGAGAAATAAAGAGTTTGCACATATTATATCTGTTTTTATATTTACGATTAAAATATCATCATCACAAGTTAGTAATTTTACCTTAAGTTGTTATCTCTCATAAGATCAATCATCCAGAATAGTCTCAGAGCATAAAGAGAGAAAATAACGACTATTATTTAAAAAAAATGCAAGGGCATCAAGTTATCCTTAAAATAAAGTTATCTTTTTCTTTAAGACCAATACTCTTGCAACCTTATGAAGTAACTATTCCTGACCATCAGGATAAGCAAAGTAAGATGCTGGGACTTGAATACCTTCTTGAATATTTTCAAGATCCATAATGCTACGTCTTTGACGAACATCTACTGCTTGCATTTGTTTTAAAATCAACAAACCTTTCTGATCAATAAATAACAATGTTAATAGACCCTGAGACGGATTATCTGAGCTGGCCAGTGAAATTTGCAAGAAACCATTTTTATGCTGAATATTCGTTACTAAAATAGGTTTAGATAAATGCACAGGCGTTTTTAACATTAATCCTAATGGATTACGTGATAAACCAATATGGGTTACAGATTGATTGCTAAAATCCTTGGCAACCATACGTTTATCCTTGGCTACGACAATCATTGGTGCCGGATACTCATAGTTTAAACGCAGTTTACCTGGCTCATAAACAATACGTCCTGTGGATTTTCCACCATCAGGCCAAGTTTGTGTAAACTGCCCCTCAAATCCTTTAGGATTGTTTAAATAAGATTCGACTTGAGTAATTGCTGTTAATTCACATGTTGGACGCAACTCTTGCCCATTTTGACACGCGGCCAATAACATTGGCAACAAAAGCAATACGCTTCTTCGCATCCACTTCATGTTTTTTCCTTTTATTTAACTTACTTACAATGCAATAAAGTAATATTTAGCACGATCATAACTGCAATTAAATATAAGAAAAATTAATTTTATAAATATATATTAAATTATAATAAATAAACTCAACCGCTTTATAATGAATCACTATATATTAGTAAAACAATTATATTACTAAATAACCACTTCAAGATATAATAAAAATAGTTACCCCACCCGCTTGAATGCTCAAAACAAACAGGTCGTTCATAGATTTATTAAACAGCTATTTTAATTCACCATTAAATAAATTGTAATAACCTAGAATTTTGTATATTGAAGCATACATATAGTTATCGTTATTTATAATTCTGATTTTCCTGATATTATTTTTATAAATTAACATGGTAAGATAGCTTTATATTCTAAACCCACTTTATTATTATATTTTTTTCTAGAATGAACGCTCAAAAAAAACGTTTTCGTGCCTTTGACCCTGATCCAGATTGTCCAGATAATAAATGTTGTGACATGCCCAGTTGTGACCAACTTGCAGGATATAAAGCCCCAAAATCACGTCAAAAAATAAATGAATATTATTGGTTTTGTTTAGACCATATTCGCGAATATAATAAAAATTGGAATTATTGTAAGGGTATGACCCCTGCCCAAATCGAACAGCATCTTAAAGCCTCCACCGTATGGGACAAACCTTCTTGGAAACTTGGGCAACTCGGAAAAACAGACCTTTTAAAAGAACAATATTTCAGAGATTCTTTGGGAATATTTAAAGACCATCCAGAGTTTAAACAAAAACAATCACAACAACACAAACCACAAGCGCCTAAAGAGCTGATAGATTCCCTTCAAACATTAGGATTAACTTGGCCTCTCTCTTTGCAAGAACTAAAAAAACGATATACAGTACTGGCACGCCAATATCACCCTGATACAAATCACAGAGATACAAGTTTGACCGAACAATTTAAAAATATCAATGCTGCATATTCACAATTACGCTCTCATCTGGTGAATTCTATTAAAATATGATCTAGTTTATCCTTAATGACTCACACAAAAGACTTAAAAAAACCAAAGGACTTTTAAAGAATGACTGAAAAGCCTGTACATCCAATACAAGGTACAAATGCAGACCTTCCACCTACTTCTGTTCTTTCTGAACCCGATGTTGAATTTAACGCCAGAAAAACATTCGATATCGACCTTGATATGCAAGTCCCTGGATTTTCGGTTAAAACGTCTTTGGTTCCAGATCTAGACCCCAGCTATTGCTTTGATAAAGAAATTACCCAAGCCATCTTGGCTGGGTTTCGTTACAATCGACGGGTTATGGTACAAGGGTTTCATGGCACAGGAAAATCTTCTCATATAGAGCAAATTGCTGCGCGCTTAAACTGGCCTTGCGTGCGCATTAACCTAGATAGCCATATTTCTCGTATTGATCTGATTGGTAAAGATGCTATCGTGCTGAAAGATGGCAAACAAATCACTCAATTCCAAGAAGGTTTGCTTCCTTGGGCTCTAGAAAATCCTTGTGCTTTGATCTTTGATGAATATGACGCAGGTCGCCCCGATGTTATGTTTGTAATACAACGTGTTCTTGAGGCCGAAGGTAAATTAACGCTGCTAGATCAAAATAGAGTTATTCGTCCTAATCCTTTTTTCCGTTTATTTGCCACCGCAAATACAATCGGGCTTGGGGATACAACGGGCCTTTATCATGGAACTCAACAAATTAACCAAGGGCAAATGGATCGTTGGAGCATTGTTGCGACCTTAAACTATCTGCCACACGAGCAAGAGGTTAATATCATCATGTCTAAAATGCGTGTAACAAAAGAAGATCAAGAGGCAACACAAATAATCAATTCAATGGTAGCATTGGCAAACTTAACCCGCACAGGCTTTGCAACAGGTGAGATCTCTACGGTGATGTCTCCACGAACCGTCATAACCTGGGCCGAAAATTTCGAGATTTTTAAAGACCTTGCAATGGCTTTCCGTCTGACTTTCCTGAATAAATGTGATGAGGCAGAGCGTTCAACTGTTGGGGAATATTATCAACGCTGCTTTAATATCAATCCCCTTAATGCTGATTTTACTTAAGTTTATAACCAGGAGGAACCTATGTCAGAAAAGTCCAAAACACCCAAATCTGAAACTCAAATTCCTCCTGAAAAACCTGATAGGAACGCATATAATCCCGAACGTTTCAAACAAGCTACTATTGGGGTTATTCACGCACTAAGCGGCAAGCCCGATACCAATGTTCATTTTTATTCGGCATCTTCTTTGCGTAATCAAAGTCCGCAAAATAACATTAACCCCAACAATGTACATTTACCCTCCCCCCCTGAAGTTCGTGACCCTATTATGATGAATCAGCTGAGGGGGACAGCTGATGCAGTTGCTTTACGTTTAAAATTTCATAATCCCAAATTGCATGAGGCAACACAACCCACCATCTCTGATGCCAAGGTAACTTTTGATGCATTGGAGCAAGTCCGCGTTGAAGCTTTGGGCGGCCGTTATATGCAAGGGGTAGCTGCAAACCTACGCTCTGTTGTAGAATATAATAGTCATGCCGAAGGACATGCGCAGATGGACAAAGCCGAACAGCTTTCTCCTCAAACTGCATTGGCATTACTAGCCAGAGAAAAACTAACGGGTGAACCTGTTTCCAAAGCATCAAGGCGTATTGTGCAATTATGGCGTAACCGCTTGACCAAAAGTGGTGAAGATGCACTTGAGAAAATGTTACAGCATATTGATAATCAAAAAGACTATGCCGCCGCATCTCAACAACTCTTGACCGCATATCAGCTTATGGAAGATCTAGAGGAAAAAGAACAAGATTCCTCCAGTGATCAAGAAAATGAAGATTCTGACAATTCTGATACTGCCGAAGATCCTTCTAACGAGGAGCAACCTGAACCACAAGAGCAAGATCAGCCCGAAGAGCAAGCACCACAACTGGCTCAAGGCATCGATAGTGATGAGCAGTCTGATTCAGAAGAAGGGGAAGGCTTTGAAACGCAGGATACTCCTGCTGGCCCCAAAGAAGGAGAACTCCCACCACTCAGTGAAGTTGAAGATGATAATTATCACATCTATACCAAACAATTTGACGAGATTATTTCAGCAGATCAAGTTTGCAATGCAGAAGAGCTTACCTATTTAAGGCAGCAACTGGATCAGCAACTTCAAACAATGCAAAATATCATCGCAAAACTTGCTAATCGTCTGCAACGCAAGTTGATGGCACAACAAAGAAGACGTTGGAATTTTGATCAAGAAGAAGGGTTGCTTGATGCCAGCAAATTACCGCGCATTATTACGAACCCCATGTATTCGCTAAGCTATAAATATGAACAAGAGACAGAATTCAAAGACACAGTTGTAACGTTGTTAATCGATAATTCTGGTTCAATGCGCGGTAAGCCTATTACAATTGCGGCAATGTGTGGAGATATCTTAGCCAGAACCTTGGAACGTTGTGCGATTAAAGTGGAATTCTTAGGCTTTACTACTCGTGCATGGAAAGGTGGGCGCAGTCGTGAAGAGTGGCTGAAAAACGGTAAACCTGCACAACCTGGACGTTTAAACGATTTACGCCATATTATTTATAAATCTGCTGATCAGCCTTGGCGGCATGCACGCAAAAATCTAGGTCTTATGTTACAAGAGGGTTTACTCAAAGAAAATATCGATGGAGAATCTTTGCATTGGGCTTGGCAGCGCCTTCGTGCACGCCCAGAAAAGCGCAAAATCTTGATGATTATTTCCGATGGCGCACCCGTTGATGATAGTACATTATCAGCAAATAACCCAGAATATTTGGAAATGCATTTACGTCGTATGATTACCCGTATTGAGGTTCAACCAGATATCGAACTAACTGCTATTGGAATTGGGCATGACGTTACCCGTTACTATCAAAACGCCGTTACCATCACCAACGCCGAGCAACTGGGTGGTACCATGATGCAAGAACTAGCGGCTTTGTTTGATCCCAAAAGTAAAAAATAAAGTAGCGATGTCATTTCAAAGTATAATAACAGCTTATGGGTTGAATAATCATTCACCTATGAATGATTTATTCCTAAGCAAAAAATATTAATTATACCAATATTTATGACACATTATGCGCTATAAGCTAAATTTCTTACAAACCAAAAATTAGTATTTTATAACCAATAGTTATTTTTTACGTTTTGTATTAATTGCAATTGCTAACATACTCACAACTGCAAATGTCGCTGTTAAGGATCGAAAACCTGAATAGTTAGCTTCTGTTATCTCAAGCCAAATATTTGCTTTATGCACGAGTGGAGAAAATGAAGAATCTGTAATAGCAGCAATTGGAATGCCCAACTCTTTTGCAAAAAAAACCAAATCTAATGTTTTAGAAGCGTAAGGTGTATAACTAATTGTTAATATTGCATCTTTTTTCCCAAGCAATTCAATCTGATTTCTGGCAAGACCACCAGCATCGTCAGCATATTCACATTTAATACCTGCTCGACGAAAAATATAAGTCATATACATTACAATTGAATAAACACGTTCAGTACCTATTAAACAAATTGTTTCTGCATTTGCAAGCATATCAACCATTTTATCTAAATGTTTATAGTTAATATTATGTTCTAAAATATTTAAAGATTGATGAGATGATTCAATAAAATTACTTAATATTTTTTTTTGAGTAGTAACTTCTTTACTTAGATCTTGATGATTTATATTATCAATTCGTTCTGAATAATCTGGCCAAAATCGACTGGCATGATCTCTGAAAATAGATTGTAACTCTGAAAAACCACTATAACCAAGATTTTTAGCAAAACGAACCAAAGCAGATGGCTGCATTTATTTTCAGATGAAGCTATATTACATTCAGGTGGAGGGCTTGGCTATTGGGTACAACCATGCTACTACCGACGCGTATCAGTGGCTTACAGTTCGTGACATTATGTAATTTTTTTTTCTTAAGTCACAGCCGATAATCGACACAACCTTTATCTGAAACTGAAGGCCCTTAAAATTTGTGTGCAAGGTGCTAGACCTAGTATGGTTCTACCGGGAAGGTACCACTGTCACACCTATATCTAGCGTGAAGCAGTTCAGGCGTTTTCTAGCAAGAGTGTGGGTACAGGCATACTTAAATGCGAGGCATATTGGTCCTCAGGAATGACAATGCATCTGAGAGAGACTTCAGGTAGAACCTGTACTAACCTTAACCTAATGGCCTAGACGTCTTATTCTAAGAGAAGACCCGTGCTCAGCGGTGGGACAGTAAGGTTTGCTTCAACAAACTATAACCAGCGGCCTATTTAGTTAGCTCGCGTATCACTAACGACGGGCCAGAAGTAAAACGTGGTAATCTGTATGCGAATTTAGACTCGCACATCGTTCATGTCAGTTTTCATACCAGCCTGGTCTGCAGCGGTTCTTAGTTTCAACCATAAGACGTCTAAATGATTTAGAATTATAGAGAGCCTTGCACCTTCCAGCTGGATCAACATGCTGGGTGACCTCGACGATCTGGCGATGGCGGTATCCATGCCCCCGGAGGTGCCGGACGGGCTGCTGTTCGGCGACCACTGCAGCGGGCTGGTCAAGTTGCTGCCCAATCTCACCAATCTGTACACATCACATGTCACTTGGAACAGGTAATAGAACCAATGTAAAAAGATGTATTTTATTTTTCATAAAATTGAACTAACAAACGGGCATGCAGTCCTCCTGATGGAAAGTAGTCACCATTGCTTGGACGTTTGCAACACTTGGACATTTGCAAATATGACAGTTAAAAAACCCACACCCACTTTCTGCCGCTCTGGGCTATTACCCGACTCACCTCTCCTAAATCGACCTAATCGCCCTGTCTATAAACTGATATCATATAAGATTATATAAACTGGTATATAATCTTATATCGGCTTAAAGTTGGACATGTGAAAATGACTTGAGAATTAGAAAAGAGTGACGAAAGGTCTCGTATAACCATCCGCCTTTTAAGTTTTTATATGTGTGTTTTGCAGTTACCAGTCAATGCTGCGTTTTCAGAAGATGTACGTTTTGAATTATAAGCTAACACCTCAAAGTGACGAAACCATTCCCGGCCGCAAGATGGCGTTCACGTCGTATCCAGCATTTGTACAAGTGGGTTCACGTAACTTAGGTTTTCATTGATTTTTTAATTACTATTATTTTATTTGTGTTTAGGAAATGTTTAAATTGCATTGTGACCCGCAGGAAGACGAGACACGTTAAGAACTACTCTAAAAATAATAAGTAATGTTTCTTATACCAGTATCAGACGCGAAATATTTCTATACGTAGAATTTGTTGGATTTCTAAAACATTTGTTTGCGAGGCAATTTTTTCGTGTGCCATTTCACGTAGAACGGATGAATAGAGGATATGAAGTGACCGTGTGCAGTCCACAGACGACTTCTACATAATATCGTCGGGGCTGGTGGCGGCGGAGACCACCATCGGCAACAGCAACCGCACGCTCTTCCAGTTCATCAAACCACAGGGACAGGTCAGCTGCACTACACTCTATTTATTGCCAAGACAGGGTCGAAACACAGCTGATTAGCGAACGAAATGTCTTTTGTGTGTCACCGTATTCGAAATAACACTCTTTATATTAGTTTTAATAGAAAATATTAGTCGTAACGCTTAAATAAATAAGCAACATTCATTTATATACGATTTTACTGATCGAAAATGCATATAGTTGTATATAAAATATTAAAAATAAAACTCAAAAAACTTACCTCAAAATGATTATTTTCCAAAGTGATCGTCGCACTAAATAAATATCACGTAACTTTTTCACAACTTTCAATGCAAACAAAATTTTTATCGCTCAAAAATACAACTTTAAAAGCTGAGCAACAAACTTTGCCAATTAAACGTCTAGACACAAAACTACGAAACCGTACTTAGATTATTAGATAACGATATTTATTAATTTTCCGTTGCGTTGAGATTCGAATCTCGGGTTGGCGGGAGATGGCCCGAGCGCGGAGCGTTCCCACCACTCTTGCCGAACATTTTATCGCACTGAATGCTGCCGAGATCCGCCGTAGGGACGTGCGCACATCGACTTCACTGCACATCGTCGCTATTTCCCGATAATAGCAATTGGGAGCTGATAACATTATACCTTACTTTGCAGCGTCATTTAATCTGTTTAAGGCGCGTTCACTTTTTATCTCGTTACAGTACAGACTTAAGCCCGGTTTATATTAGACACTAGCGAACACAATAGACGTTGTCCTGTCTTAACTATGATTATCATTTTCAATTTTGATAAATAAGAAAATTATTTCAAAATCTGTGTTTATTGTAATGCAGCTGTTAGACGACAACCTAAATTTGCAGCGCTTGAACTGTCAAACGCGCGAACTTAATAGCGAACTATCTAATACGTCAATTTCGATAGTCATTATATTTTCTAAAATTTTTAGTTTCTGTGTAATTTTCTGTTGTTTTCCATAAGAACCTTTTACAATGTGGTCGAAAAATTATAACAAAAAGTCCATGAAATCGATACAGTCGTTCTCAATTTATGAGGTCACGAAGACAAATAAGAATTCATTTTTTACATATAGGTCTATAGATTTAACGTAGCAGATGCATACGGCAACAGATAATATTCTTGTATACAGTGTGTAGTAATGTATTTATACTTAGCGTCAGTGCCTTCTTTACCATAAGGACACACGAGGCACGTGCCTAGGGTCCCCGACCTCATTAGAGCCCTGAAATCCTAGTACAAGAAGTCTCAAAAGGCCAATATACCTACAAAAACTACAACTGTGATATTGTATATTTTAACTAAAAATACAAATTAAATGCTGCCATACCTGCTTTATTTGACATTCTCTTTTCAAATTGTAAATAACTACGGCGTAGTCCGGTATTTTTTTATTACATTCCAATGGGGTCCCAAATTCTTGTGTGCCCAGGGGCCCCGGCTTCCTAAGATGTCCTGTCTATCGTAAACTTACCGCGAAAGCACGGGCTGTATCTGTCAAAATATTGTATAGAAAAATACGGTCTTGGCTGTCACGTTCGATGCCTGGAGATGTAAATAAAACTTAAAATTACAACATCAAAACTGTCTATCATTTTTGAACAGATCAATATGGAGTTTGTTTGTCAGAATATACAATGAATTTAATTATTTACACTCAAGTATCTTTATTGAAAATTACAACCACCACAATTTTTACAATACTTTAGATAACTTTAAAAAAACTTTTCCTACGAAATAATTTTGGTTTTAAAAGTAACTCTAAATATTCATAAGCAGTTCTGAATGGTTTTTATCTAAGTCTTATACGAAACGTATCTAATTTGGAAGAGTTTAAATTATTACATTGCTTCATTTAATGAGGACTTACTGAGACTCCGCCCTTGTATGCGTCTCTTATACTCGTATTATACCCTTCTCGCCCTGGAAACGAATAGCCTAGTTATTCCCTAACCCTTCGTAATCTTCCGTACATGGAAAAACCGATTAGAGGTACATGTCAAATCTTTGTTTTTAAACGAACTTAAAAAAATATACTTAGTAATTTTTGAGTTTCGGTGGCTTGTAAACAAGAAGTATAAACTTAGGAAAACTGAATAACTAACCGACACTTTTCTTTCATTAATATAAATTTATAGCTCTATTTATAATTTAATTATAAGCTAAAGCAGCAAATCTCTCTCATATTTCTCTTGGAAACATAAACTACGGAAAATGCATCAAATATAAGATATAATGCTTAAATGGAATTCAAATTAAAGTAGCTATTTATTTATTTAATATCTTAGAGATGGAATATCAAAAACCCTTTCTTTGTACGACATAAAATGAACCTATCGGCCAAATTTCTCGGTTTCAGCTTCAGTTGTTTAGGCTGTGCGACGTTTATGTGTGAGTATAAGCGTGCGAATGACTGAATGTAAGCGTAAGGATTCGCTTTTACGATATACATAAATTTGACGTAAAACTATCGACACTAGTACATCCCTAGCTCTGAATTCCGAACTCGCCTTCATGCACGCGGCAGTACGTTGGCTCGGCCCACGCATGCGCATGTCGTGTTTTTCAGGACAAACTTGAATCATCTTTACATCTTAACGTCGAGGCAAGCCTATAAATCTCGACCATAGCAGGGGAGACTTATTTGTTAGACGCCGCAGATTATAGCAAACACGACAAATAAAGACGGGCGTGTGACATTTAAGTTGAATTTTGTCGGCAAGAATATGCCTCCGAGGTCCAAAACAAAAGAGTACGTACATAAATGTTGATTTTAAGTTTTGCGTCTGCAAAGTTTTGAAAGCTCGTTGTTTTCGCAGATTTGGTGTACGTACATAAAGTAGATTTCTTTACATAAAATATAAGTAGCAGACGCGCATGCGGTCCACCTGATGGTAAGTGGTCACTGGCGCCCATGGACAACTGTAATCGACTTCATATAAAACAGAGGTTCTGCCGGAAGTCAATCACACATGCGTTGCCACTTCTGCAGACGAAGATGATCACCTCGTGTTTACGTTTGCCGGTATCCACACGCTTCCAAGACAGAAACAGGTGTGACAGTGGTACCACCCCGGTCGTACTGGGTCTGCCACCTAAAAATAATAAACATCAG
This sequence comes from Autochton itylus, assembly GCA_018251535.1. NCBI lineage: Eukaryota > Metazoa > Arthropoda > Insecta > Lepidoptera > Hesperiidae > Autochton > Autochton itylus. Next base: position 255 of record DWPH01000112.1, on the reverse strand, counting down.
GCATATTCCAATGTATGTTATAAACCATCTTAAATCTTTAATATTGGATTAACACAAAAAACTGTATTTCTGCACCAACGAGGCGACCATTTCATTCCTCAAGAGTGGCAACGCATCTGTGATTGAGTTCAGAACCTCAGTTCTCTATGATGTTGGTGACAGATCACCATGAGCTGCATTGATACCTAGAGCAAGACTGCATGCTCGTCTGCTACTACAATTTTATTACAAAAACCCCCATTGAGTTGCTCATAG
>DWPH01000111.1:0-11495 GCA_018251535.1 Autochton itylus | reverse complement strand
GTCAAACTTATGTTTCGTCAGGGTGGTGTACTGTGATCTTGTTGCTTTACATTCTAAGTGGTGACCCGTGTAGGGTGGGATACCCAGTGGTAAAAGAGTAGACAAAATGCGTCACTACAGTCGCATGTTACTCGAATAATGGTGGATTCTTAAAAAATTACTAGTGGAAAGGGTCTTTCACATCGGGCGTTACGACTGGATTGTGATATAGTTAGATAATTTTCTCTCGCGTAGTAAATAATCACAATTTAAAAGTTCATAGTGTGCATTGTATAACTACGTCCTACTTTGTAGCGCTCGCATGATGCATTCGAATAAGTGAGGCCTCTTCGCGGGGTTTTACCGCGCCGTCTTGCGACCATTGATTGACGGAAGCAGGAAAATTGTTGGCGGTTAGCATTCGTTGAGAAGCTAAGCACTTTGTGACACTGAAACCATTCCTAGGCAGCGAATACCTAGTCGGTGTGTTCGCAGGTACAGCGAATTATATCGATAAGATACAAATATCGGCTGCTAAAAATTTAGTAAAATTTCGTTCATCCATTATTTTTTTGAGGTCCACTGCTGGACATAGGCATCCCCAATAGAGGTTTTTGCCAATAGTCGCCGCGCGTGGCACGCATTTTTGGAACCGCAGTGGGTGTCGATGTCGCATAGAGGGAGGCTGTTGCCCATCTGCTGGATGTTGTCGCCTAGTCGCGTGTTGCCACTTCCTCGGAATGAGAGGGAGTCGTGCTATTCATGATGGACACCACAACGCACTGTTTGAATAGCAATACGGAACGGAATTTTTAAATATTCTAATATCAAAGATATAATTCCGTTTTGCATTCGTTCACATACGGCGTACATTTCGTTCAAACCATAAGAAAATTCATAGTCAAATACACTCATATCTGCCTATTTACATGGCACAGAATGGAATGATTTTAAACTGTTACTATTTTATAGTTACGTGGCAAACGAGTCGTGATTATTGACAACCTGACTATAATTATGATTGTCACGCTTCAATGGTATCTTCAGTGAGAAGTAAGATAGATATAATGACTTGTACGGTAAACTTGTTATAGATATATTCTTAACGCTCGTTATTTATTCATGTGTCGCTTCGAATAAAGCAACTGCTACTTTGTGGGGCGACAGAGATACGCCGCTGATTACTGCTATCATTGTGCAAACTAAAACGTGAGCTATATGTTAACTGAACTGGTGTTTTTATTTTATTTACGTTGCAAGTTGTTTTGTAATAATTACAATGAGCAGATTGAACTAGAATAATACTTGTTTTAACTGTTCAGAAATGGAGAAAGTGTGTCTCATCGAGTTATAATGTGGTTTTAGAAAAAGATACAATTATAGTTTTATGGCGTTATTATAATATGTTTCGTTTTTTCTTGTTTATTCGCAGATCAGACGATATCATTATATTAGAATTACATTTTTTTGAAAGTCAGTCTTTAATTGTGCCAATAAGGTTAGGAATGTTGTATCTTTTTGCATTTGGAGTGGGTTCGCGGGACATCAGGTCAAACAAACGCGAGGAGTCAGGGATGTAATGTATGTATGTAATTGTTTAAAGTTGCTACGGGATGATTTCGAGAAATATTAAGCTGGTTTGACGATATTTTCATGAATCGTGTATAAATCATGCATTATTACGAAGTAAAAACATTACGTTTAATCCGTTCAAATATTTCAATATGGCTGGGGTGTCTTCGGAGTCGAGCCATCAAAGTGTGCCTTTTCCCTTACCTTCACCCCATTTTTATGCTCCTTGATCGTTGTTCTAAGGCAGATATTGTAAAATGAAGTGCAAGTTTGTTTGTTGGGTAAAAGTAAATCTCGTGTGTTGTTCTCAGACGCGGATGCAGTCGCTGCGGTCGGCGCACAACGGCAGCATCGCAGAGACTTTCCGGTACATGGTGCAGCGGGAAGGCCTCCTCAGGTATTAATTCGTTTGTATGTTCGGGCAATCGTCAACATGTCGATACCGTGTTTTCAAAATAACTACATTTTTTAAGTTTATGGCTGCATTCCTTTTAATGTCGCACTGGTGGGCACGGATCTCTCCCCAGAACTTGAGAACACTACCACGCTGCTCCGATGTATATTGATGAAGAGTCTTGGGGCCAACGCGTGTCGGATGTCTTTATACCGCCCATAAAGGCTGCGACGAGGTCACACGACTCATACCGCCCAAAGATAACAGCCGGGCCCGACTGCTTAACTTTGTACATCGGTACGCAAGCCACGGCTATGCACGTTTTATTATTCTATATACAAATACATACATAATAACTAAGATCACAAAATATAAATGAATGTTACAAATTACGACAGTCTTCGAAAACTGATCACAAGTTTTGACGGGGCCTGCCCTAGGATGCGGATTGGGCAGGCAGTCACGTAGCCAATATTTTCAGCGAAATTCTGGGGATTGCGCTGAAGGTGGGGAAATTACGCATTAATAGTATGAATAATGTTCAAAGTTTATAGGTATCTTCGAAACAGATATAATTTCATACGCGTAATAAGATTGTGTAATTTTGCGCATCTTGACGTGCAATGTTACTGCAGGGACCTGGGTGGTGGCTGCTGTAAGCGATTAGTGATACCGCCGATATGTTCACTATGTGTGTGTGTCCGGGGATACGTTCGACGACGCGTTGTAGGAATTATCTAAATGTTAATTTAATCTGGTGAACTGGAGTGCTCAGAATTGACGACAAGTAATAAGTTAGAAAGAAAGAAGAGGCATTACGTAGATGCCCCTCTGACGAGTTTTAAGTACCATCACAACTATTTGCTTCAGAAAATATAACGACTCAGGTGAGGTTACCAAATGTGTCGTACTAGACACGTGCCTCATTATGTGCACTGTCTTCGGTGTGTGTCACGAAGGCATCGTTTGTGGTGCCTAACAAAGAAGTAACCACCACAATATCTAACTAGTAATAATAGAATTATTCTAAATGCGGTTTTGCATTCAGTTGATCGTGTTGTTAATTATAATGTTTCAGCTCGTTGGTCATTGCCTCGCATCGTTGTCATATATGTCCCATCTTCATTTTATTTTTTGTCGTAATAAACTAACTAATAATTGACGCGTGCGGCCGAGACGTAATGTGTAGTAACATTTACTGCATCGGCCTCACAGTCAATAAAATAATACATATGACAGCGTAAGACGAAGACAAACGACACCTGTCGTTTTAAAATGTATCAAACCGTTTAGACTGCAAGGAGTTACGATGAAACACATAATAAACCGGTAACCTAACTAGCAGGTATCGCTCAATATGTTCGTTGTTCCTGATAACGTTGGGTGATTTATTCGCCATGTAACTTAAAATGTTTTAACAAAAAATGTATGACGTAATTCCTGTATAAAGATATAACAAAACACTTCTTGAAAACGGTTTCATTGAACCCATCCATGACATTATTAAACCATTTGTGCTAACAGTGCTATACAGATATTCTGTCACGGTGGCATCTGGCATAAGTTAATTACTAGCAGTAGTTATTATTGGAGTAATGAAAATGTGAAAGTATGTTGAGGTCGCGCGCACAGTTGACCGGATTTTCCTCAAACGTGTGTCGCGTGCGCATCGATTGGATCTTTTATTTCATATCATCTTAATCTACATATATAGTTATATGAAAGCTAGATGAAACACACTGGCTACTCATCGCTGAACCTAAACTACTGAAGCTAGTACCATGAGAAGATAAAAAGTTAATCACTTGATGTACTATATACTCAGAAAGGGTTTTTTTGACATGCCATCCGTAAGGGAGTTAGATGGTTAATGGTACGAACTTGAAGTTGTCAACTTGCAAATTGACGCTCATTGCTGTTTAACAATTGTTTTGAGGCATTCTACGAGTTCGATTATTCGTGTATATTATTACTTCGATTTACCTCAAATTATGAAAACCTTTAAAGGATTTATACAGAATCGATGCCTAGAATATTTTTCCACCGTAACAAGCTATATTCTGAAAAAACTTTTGGAATCATAACTTTTTATGTTTATGTAATTATTTTAAACGTCAAATAATATATGATCCCTTTTAATACTGTTGATTTGATTTTAGGATACCATTAAAGCTCGTATTATTTCATAGTTTTACATTCTAACATCAAATACTGTCTCTGATGATGGCATCTGCCTTTAGTATCTTCACTGCAAACATTTCATTAACATCAAAATTTATGTATGAACGTTAAGGATAATGTGAAGTGTCGGAAAATATATGTAATGAATAAAATGATTACAATGTCATTATCATGAGGGAATGTGCGTCGCGGCGCTCGCGGGCCGCCGCCGCGCGACTGTTAAGCTAAGTCATATTAGGTATGTTAATTTATTACGCTCTAATTGTGTGGGCCGTTTATGATTTGGATTCTTACTATCGTATACTATTCGCAAACTGTACAAGAACACCAATTAATGTAATTAGGCGTTTAATCGTATATTCCGGGATAATTATGACTTTTTCATCTAAATCAGATAATTAATGCACATATGGATCCATGTTTTTGTGCTTTTAATCTGGTAGGATTAGGGTCCTCTTCATTTAAACAGATTACATGATTGCCTTAGCTTCTTATCGACGTTGTAATTTACAATTCATGTAAATGTTACAGATATACTAAATTATAATAAATGGAAGACATTAGAACCAAATACATTTTATCCAAACACCATTTAGCATAAAGACATTTTCTATCACGCCTAAATGACAAAATAATAGACCAATACAAAAAGCACACACCATCATCTCGACCTTCTGCCGTTCTCCCATCAAAGTCGTCTGCAGCGGGTTTAGCAGCAGTGCCAACAATACAATAACATTTTAATTGTCAAATAACATTTTGTAAACATTGAGTAGGTACTGTGCAGACCGGTGTCATTATTACATGTCCATATTGCTGCATTGTCGGATTTGCTTAGCATATTAAACTTCAATTAGATGTACCTCTTAAATTACAATACATAATAATATCAGTTGTAAGTTTGACATATTATATATGTCGTCTCGGAAGAGGTAATAATGTTTAAACAGCCGTATAAATTTTCATTCGCATTCTGTTCGGCTTCGGCCCACCTCGCCCACCAGCTCGAGAGCTACAATGGCACATCAGTTCGTAATTTATCGTACGTACCTTGTGCATAGCAGGTTCAAAAATTAATAGATTACACAATTGTTAGCGGAATAATTATAAAAACATTTGTATAAACTCGGAGTAAGGTACCTGAGGGCACTCGACGTGCTCGGTGCGGCGCGACAGATAGCGCTCCTCGCAACACTCGCTCTTGTGCGATTGCATCACAATACAATTAATTGCTCGTGTACTATAATCGATTGTTTATTTTATTTTTGTTGAACTAAATCACATTGAGTATATCTAAAAGTAGGAGAATGATTCGACTCCGGAGACGCGACCACCACACTTATTTTATCTGACTGCATCAGAATGAGGGTAATGTGTTTTTGAGTATATGTGTGTGTGACACGGTCTATGGCCCAAAGGGCTCGGCGGATTTTAACATATGATATATCATTACAAAGTCATATAGGTTACGTAGTTTGTAAAAATATGGCGCATGAGAAAAAGAAAAAAGAGTGGAAAGGATTAATTCCCTGATTTGACATAACATTATGGATATCAAATGTATGCCAGTAAATAGTACATTATATATCTAATATATAAAACTCTCTTGTGAAACTTTTACTTACCATACTCCTCCCAAACAACAGCTCAGTGGCTCTGAGAAAAGGGTGTTATTTATTTTAACGGTGGTCCACCCCACTTTTTTATTTTTTGGACAATTAATTTAATTACAACTACATCCAACCCTTCTACCGTCAACGTGTATTTTTAATAGCGATATTAGTAAGTCAATAATTTTCCTCGCGGGCGAAGCTAGTATATTGTAACATTTATGCTACTATTTGACGCGAACTTGACAAACGTGGGGCTTTTCTGTAATTTATATTTGTGCCCGCTTGCAGCACCTCATAGTATACATCGTTGCGTGTGTGTAGTACGTGTTTATTTGTTTTTAAATTAATTATTTTCAAGCAGTCGGTAATTTGGTTTTTATAATAATTTATTTAATTACTTATATATTTAATAATAATAACGTCCAGCTACATTTATACTGTAGTATATTTTATTATTTGTTTCATGAAAAAAAATCACAGGATATAGGCGTAGACGACATTGGTCAAAAAGTGTAGGGTGTTAATTTTTTGAACTTTCTCAATGCTATTACCATAATTACAGTATAGAATTACTTACTCTGGGTGGGGAAACTTATTTTCTGTCTTCTATTTACGATTATTCCTACATCTTATTTTACTTGTCCACAATTTGTAGTTGCGTCTTGTGAGCCGCAGAGGCGGCACGATGCCACTGGCGATTTGCCGTATTATTAAGGATCGGTAACTTTTATTTTAAATGTATTAGTTGTACGTTTTGAGTTTACATAGAAGAAATGTGTACAATATTTCACATAATTTCATATATGTTGACTGTTAGTATTAGTCACATACGACAAACAACAATTTATACAAGCCGCATTAGATAGATTAGGATTGGGTGTTAGTAGTATCTCCTGCTTACCAGAACACGCCATGTCGGGGTTGGCGTCACATGCTGTATCTTCACGACAGCGTCACGTTACAACTGCGACGCTTGTGATCGTTGAAATATTTTCTTCTCTAAGTTTCAACAAGCCAAGAATGAAGATCATCCTTCGCGCTATTTAGGTTACATAGCTATAGTTATGAAGTCATGCTTGTTCGTTGTGTGTGTGGATGGATTGGATGTCATCCAAAAATCCGGGAATGAAGTCAACGTGCCTGGAATCTGGTGTTGCTCGCGGCAACACTTTTCATGTCTGTGATGAATGCTAATACCAAAATAAGATTTTTATGTAATATAATTGAATTAACAACCGAGTATGGAGCCCATGTCGCGGGTAGCCCCTGCCTTGCCTCTCCCGAGGACTAAGATGGTTGGTACGTGTCCAAGTCAGTCGGCACGTCAGTCGTTCACGCCCTTCCAATGAAACAAAAACTACTACACGCTTGAAACAGATGTGACGGTAATGTCTCCTTCAAACCGTACTGGTTCTACTGCCTGGTTCTACTGCAAATGACTCGGGTAACTGATTAAACTCTCAGTTTAACTAAATAACATACGTTATCTACTATTTTCCATAACGAGCTCCCTCTTTCAATGAAGAGTCTTGCTGGTTCTACTATGTTCCACTTTGAGTTGCCTTTCCAACTGCCACCTGCCGCTGCAGCCGGAGCCGGGGATGCCCGTTGCACTGCGCGCGGAGCAATGCCCGCTATCTCCCCGTCGACCGCGTTATCGTTATCAGTGTACGTGAGCGCGGCCGCAGCAGACGTGTGTGTGTCGGTACCGACGACAGGTACTCGTACTCTAAGTTATCGTAACTTCAATGTTATCACAATAGTTATATGTACATTTTATAGGGTGCTAAATCCGGGTAATATTCACAATTACTGTTAATTAAAATAAATAGGTTTTGTTCTTTGTCCGAAATTTCGATATCCTTGTTTATATAAGAAGTACATAATGTCATTATATTTTGTTTTACATAGCTCGGGCGGCGCACAGAACGAGCAGAACGGACGCTGGCTGGGCCAAGTTCGAATCTCGTATGCAACACGGGCGCTGCACGTTACCCCATATTTAATATGTTTACTATTTAAATCCGTGCTCTATCGATGCCTAGTAAATTCTGTCCCGCCAAGTCTAGCTGGAGCAAATCATCGCTAATACGGCCGTGCACGATACAATCGACTCAGCATAGGATCTATCATCGCCGGCACACGACGGCCGATAAGCGCTGGGCACCACACGACACCTCGCGACCTTCGTCAACGAACTGCCGGCACGCCGTGTCAGTTCACGCCGCAGATCGATAGTGTGATTGATCGCTGTGTTCGTATCAGCACTGCTACGGCCCCCCGTACCCCCGTACCCCCGTACGCACGACTGGTTAGTGCTCATTCAAATATTAGGGTAGGTACTTGCGAATTTTACGCTTACGTTTCTTTTTTATTGTAAGATTGAAGTGGCCAGTGAGCTTGTGGCCACCTGGCGGTAAGCGGCCCGCTGCCTGTGGACATCTGAGACACTATATACAAAAAGGTTCTTCTGAAGTCGATTTGACGAAATGTGTATCGCCTCATGTCAGCCTTACATTTATTATCTGTTTGATGAAATTTGTTTCCGACTAGTAGTTTTACAGTAGTTTCAGCGTAGTGGCACAAGCATGTTACTATTTCATGTGAGGTATTACAAGTTGCAACCGATGTAATACAGTAAATTGGTAAAAATAAGCCTTAGTACACATAAGTACTAGCCGCCTGTGTAACGTAAACGTAATCAAAGCTTAATTAAACTAAAGATAATAGCAACATGTAACAGCAGTATTGTGGATGTAATGTAGCGGATTCGCGCGTTTGGTTATTCGACGTAGTTGTGGTAAATCTCTCCTCACTGCATGGACTGTTAATAATCGTGTCCTCAAAATGCTACCTCAACTTGATAGCTATCTATTTTTATCATCGTCAGTAAGTAATATTTTTACTAATTTCTTGGTGGTGGTACGCAATGATAGCACGTTAAATATCGTTATCGCTCCCTCACCGCGCCTCGTGACCGGCTTTCCGAGAGATGTCACATTAATATTGTAATCACTTTATTACTTTATCTGTATGCAAACTTGCAAAGGCATCAGACACGTGTAATAAAACTTAAGTGACTTATCACCGATTACGTTTAGCAACGAACGGAATGAGTGTTGCACTTCGCCGCGGCTCACAAATGTAAAGACAACGAAACTTATGGCTATTTATAAGCGAAAACACTACCGATAAACTATTTAACATTTAAAAATAATTGCTAGTTACATTCGACTAGATGTGACTTTTTTCTTTCCAAATATTTACCAGATGTCAAAAAGATCATTAATTATACAACACCCTAGGATTACGTGTGATCCACCACGAATCTGATCATAATCTGTTGATGCCTCCAAAACGTTCCTGTTTAAACCGACGATAAGTTGCAGTTAAGGGTGTACCAAAGAGTAGGTATACTGCATCAGAAGGTATCTGTGAAATTGAAATAATTACCAGATCCATCAGGTTCTTCCTTCCACATTACATTGTCAGTAACGGAAACAATCAATGTTTTATTTTATTTAATTTAATAGATTCGTAACACTTGTTGTGTAGATAAATATTGTATTTTGCAATCCATCTCTACTTCTCTACTATCAACTGAGCCATTCGTCGCACTCTTGTGTGCTCGCAATATTCGTAAAAAGGTACCCAAAGTTTTCGTCCGACGTATTAATATTTAGATAACCAAACCGAGGAAATCATTCGACTGCTTATTTAGCACTATCAGCATGAGAAAGCTAAATTTCTGTTTCAACGAAAATTTAGATTTAGTAAGGACGCTCGTTTTAACACTGAGTCACGTTAAATAAAATGATTTTTACTGTCCAGACCCGGGAAACTCCCCGCGCAGGCTGTCTACATACATTTATCTATTCACTGATGCCGAGCGCAGCGCAGGGACTTCGTGCATAACTGTGGTTTTTATTCCTATTTCAAGTTTCGGAAACGTTTCGAACAAAATACAACATATATTATATTGGAGAGGACAGTAACGGTTCCAAATGTTTAATGTGATGTGACATCGTCTGGTCGAGAGTTAACGCAATTATTTGTAAGGTTAGGTTTTGGTTAGTTGGTTCCAGACCGATACGGTGACGCCGTATCGGTCTATACAAACACGGAACGTGAGGCGAGCATTGCCCGGCGCGGGATCAGCTGGCGGCGTGTTAATATCGGCGTCCTTGCTACAAGTGGGTCAGCGGGGTAGGGTTGCCACCCGTATATATACTATTGTACTCTATTTTAGTCAATTGTAGTATATTTAGAAAAATAATATAGTACGGATGATATTGTATTTTGATCTTTAATTCAAATGTTGAGACTTTAATCCCATTTCCCCCCACAATTTGCTTAAGAAGCAAATCGACAAAATATAAGAAGTTGTCAGAAAAAGCTGATATGTAATCTTATTACTCTTTGTTTTTTAAAAGTTGGCAACTCAAATCGGCGGCGTTCCTCTGGGAACGGAGTGAGACGCGCTTAGCTTACTGGACGGCGAACTCAATAGGATTGGGGGAATATTTATATAGTGGAGGGGACGGGCGGATACTTAAAATCTAAGAGCCAAGGGGCAGATGCCTTTGCAACATCACTGGGGTTGTTTTTGACCTTTAAAGGCATAATTTAAAAATGTAAGGATAAATTAAGTAGGCAAGCTGACAGTATACGCACCTAGAGGGATGCGAAGTCGCACTATATCAGCGCAGCGCAGAACGCGGGGATTATGTCGCCGGCGGACTGCAGGCTCACAAATAATACAATGATTGATTAATTTGATTTCGATACTTATAGCTTGTTATGATTACTTCTCATGCATTCAATTTTATGGCTTTCTTTGGAGCATACGCCGTCCACCGATACCTATATGAATAAATAAAATTGAATGGACGCCCTCGATCCGTAGAAGACTTACCAGAACGATTAGTCGGGATAAGACGAAGACGTGAAACATCTACATCCACACGAATTTACAAACGCGATGCTCAAGAGATGACAGATGTGAATACGAGTCGAATTATACAGGTTGTAGCGCCGGGAGACGTCAACTTCGCTCTGAACAACGCTGCTTCCAACGAGACCGTTGTAATCCAGTCACCGGCAACCGATCCAGAAACGATTTGTATGTCGGTGCCATCATTCGTAGCGGGATTGGTGATGTTGTTGCTAGTGTTGGTAGTGGCGTCTTTAGTGGCCGCGTTTCTTTTCGTGCGTGTCCGCGCGCTTGATAGGAAGGGTGCGCACGGCGCCACCGCCTATTTCGAAACGGATTACGTGAAGCATACGAACTAACGGAAAAGCGGTGCGAATGTGACGCGTGGACGTTCCATAAACTCTTCTCGGATCCAAAGAGCGTGCGCGCTTCGGTCCCGGCCGGGCGGCGTCTGGCTGCCGCGGTCGCGATCGAAGCCCGGTGAAGTGTGTTATTTATTAAGTTATTTAAAGAGTGTGATGTATATGTTCGACTGCTTTTTTGTAAATTATTTTATCGTGTGAAAACCACTCCCAGTACTGCCCTATTTAGTCGTTATGTCTGTTGTAATTTTGTAAAGAGTCGTAAGTAAGGAAATAGTCCTTAAGTTGTATACCAATAAAATGTGTCGTGTGAGAATTAAAGCAGGTTATTTACCTTTTCCTTTGTACTATCTTCATCTATTTACTGCCATCTGCTTTACAAACTAATAAAACTATAAATTAGAAATATAAAGGGGCAATAGAAAGCAACTCTGTTTTAGCCAACGCGGGATAGAAATCCC
>DWPH01000110.1:0-11525 GCA_018251535.1 Autochton itylus | reverse complement strand
GGCAATAAGGACAACTGCTCCCCCCCCCCCCCTAGAGATTCTAAAGAAAAAAAGTTTTAATTAACCAAATCTTTGTCGACCACCACAATATTGAAATCAGGTAATTATAAAAAAATACACTGTAAATTGTCGAGAGAATAAAAACGTACGGTCTACCTTTATGCAATTAAAATTAACCTCATATGAAAAAAGGAACGAGTTATTTTTTGAACTTCAGGTCGATCGCCACCTTAAGAAAAAAAAACGTCATTAACACCTACTCTGGTGCCCTAATTTTTATCCGGCGCCCCGGGCGGTGGCCCGACCACTCCCTAGCCTAACGTCGGTATTGACGTAGAGTAAAGTAAGTCGCAGGGCAATACAAATATTCAGTCTGCAAAGTGATTTTCGCCGCCCTGTGAACTTGCCGCCCGGGGCATGTGCCTCGGCTTGCCCTCCCTCCCCCTAGATTTAGGCCTGCCTACAATTCATAGTTTTCTTATTCTCCATATTATTTGCCTTCTCCTGGCCATGAGCTGGCGACGCCCCTGGGGAGTAGTCCTATTAAAGACTGGCAGCAAACAGCATAATCAGTACCTGGTGTGAACGAGACCTGGAAATTAGAATTTATAAAGCATACGTTGACAGTTGGACCTTGGCGAACCTATAAACATATGTATACGCTTTATTGTACGAGTAGATCATTTCATGTACCGATGTCCATATAGACAAAAATAATAAAATTTGAATTTAAAATCCTGTACGATTGATGATGAATCCTAGACGAATTTTAATTGAAAACAATTCCAGAAAGTTTTAATCGCCAAAACAAAACAAGCAAAGATTTCGCCTGCTTGGCAATTACGAAATCTTTAAGCGCCTCTTGACTGTACATAAAGGACGTTAACTTAATAAATGACCCCTCAAAAAGATAAGTGTTACGAAAAAGCTAAACAAAGCAAAATTTCAAAGCTTAACAGATTGATAAAGGGCGCGTCAATTCAATTAAGATGATGGCGTTTATTTCACATTTACATTTTAATTTTTAACTGACTTCCGAAAGGAAAGAGGTTATAATTATTCTTAATGTACGACTACGAACTTTAAGACTAAAGCGTTAATCAAGTTTCGTGCCAAAAAGGTAAACACATACAAAATTATTAATGTTGTAAACTCTTAAACAGCACATAGTAATACCAGACGGTGTGGTGGGTAGAGCGGCCTGAGTAGAGCAACGGCTTTTAGGACTCCAGTTGCGTTCATTTGGAGATCCCACAGTCCTCTTCGGAGCGCCGAGCACGGCCTCCGGGAGGATTTCAGTGGATAAGACAAACAAGCCAAGTTCTATAAATCATAAATCTAATCGGTTATCGAAGCCAGGTATTTCACCTTTTCAGGTATGACCAAAGGGGTTGAAATTATTTCGCGATCCTCCTCCGCTGTTCCCAAACACTAGTCTGTTACAAATATCAAACCTGTAGAACATTTTGAGACTCAAAAACAAAATAACACACACATAAAGCAGTAACATTTAATATTATAAGTTACCCTAAGAAGCTCCGACATATCAAATCAAAGTAATTGAAGTTCTAAATTAGTTTCTAAATTCAGCTTACGCGTAGGAACTAATAATGAACTTAAACTGTAAACTCTACAACTAATAAGTTAGAGTTCATAACTTTACCTGCTTACGTACTTTCATATTGAACTGAGTAGTTATAATATATGTATATAACACATATGTATGTAATACACATTCCTTGAAATTCGCACTTCGTCAACCTATTACTGTCTAACTACTAGGCACGCGTCTCCTGTAAAAGTGTGAGAGGGGTTCAGGTCATAACCACCGCGCTGGCCAAGTATGATATGGTAGACTTCACACGCCTTAGAGAACTTCTTTTTTAAGACGCTTTTATTACTTTTATTATTTTTATTACGCTTGGGTTGTATCTATGTATGTGACGGAATCAATTTACAGAAATCTGATTAATTTGAAACTTTGCACATACATATACTCGTATCAAGGACCGATGACCATGCAATAATATGAATAAAAACTAAAAAACGAAAGAAAAAAAAAAGAATAGACGTCTTATATAAATTTGATTTCATAAAAGTATGTTTTTTTAGTTTTTTAAACTTTTATTTATTTTATAATTTTTTTGCTTTTTCCAGTACAAGATACGTGACAAGAATCTTCTTATAAAGTCGGCAGTAGCAATTGCGTTTGTCGTCACCGTTTTCTTCATGCATTCGATTCCCGAGTTGAGTAAGTATATACATCTGCAGATATATTTGTTGTTGCAAATAACTTGATCGATTTGTCGATTAATACTTTTCATGAAATTTAATTTCACGATTTTGAGTTAGATAAAAATTGAGGGGTCCGTGGTTCGCGCCCATGCGTGCACCTTTGAGTTTTCAAAGTTATGTGTAGATACAAATATTTATTTATTTTAAATACAATATTTTCTTATCATATTGCTATAATATATTTATATAGGTACGTATATTTATTATTTTTGTCTAAAATTATAATCATGAATAATCTGACTGATATCCATCACAGTGACATCTTTTACTCTTGTTCGTCCTCAGAAAATAGTTTCATTAGTGCTGATAGCGATTCGCTAGGCACAACAACACTACATGAACAGATTTCCTCTGTATGTCACTCCAATCACCTTAATATAGCACACATAAATGTTCAAAGTGTTCCACGTCACTACTCCGATCTTCTAGCATCCTTTAGTAGCGACCATCTCGATGCACTTCTTATTTCTGAGTCTTTTCTCAAGCCTTCACTTCCCTCTGCCCAGTACGCCTTACCGGGATTTCATCTCATCCGTAATGATCGAATAGGTAAAGGTTGTGGCGGTGTTGCCATATATTTACGTACTGATATTTCCTACAAAATTGTCAACGCGTCTCCCTCTGAGTATACGCAATCAGCAGAATATCTATTTATTGAAATATCTATCAACAAAATAAAAGTGTTACTGTCGGTTTTTTACAGCCCTAACCTCACTGTTGATTACTTCGAACAGCTGGAATCAATTCTCTGTGATCTGTGCCCTATATATGAGCATTTTATAATAATGGGCGACTTTAATACATGTATACTTAAAAATGATTCTCGATCCCACAAACTCATGTCGCTCTTACACTCTTTCAATCTCGAACTCTTGTCTCTTTCTGCAACTCATAATTTTCCTAATTGCACACCTTCGCTCCTAGATCTGATGATCGTCTCTTCCCCAAGTAATGTTGTCAGTCATGGTCAGCTTACTGCTTCATTTTCCTATCACGACTTGGTCTATCTTTCTTATCGTATTCGTACCTCGAAACGTAACTCTCATTATCTTCTCCTTCGCAGTTATAAGGGTATAGACCTGGAGGCATTGCGGCATGACGCTGATAATTTGGACTGGTCTGAGGTGCACAACGACTGTAGCATCGATGGGAAAGTGGCTACCTTTACGGCTGCCGTCCTTGGATTATATGAGAAACATGCCCCACTTCGCCGTGTCAAGGTTAAACGTAAACCTGCGCCTTGGATAACCGCTGATATCAAAGAACTCATGGGACGTCGTGATAAAGCGAAACGAAGGTATAAGAGGCATCCCACAGAAAGTAATCTTTCCGCTTACGTCAGGCATGCAGGTTTCCTCACGATATTTTCCTTCAACATTATAGCAAGTGATAATTACTTTTTAATACGCACATAATTTGAAGCATCAGATGTGCACGCCTGGATTCGAACCTCGAACCCACGACTAAGAGACCAAGTTTCAACCACTAGGCTATCACTGCCTTTTCACCCCTGTTCCCCACAGCTTTCATTAAAACCCCTATTAGGGATCGCCTATATCCAGCAGTAGACCTCAAATGACTGATGGAGGGATGGATATTTGACAAAAAAATATTAAAATTGAGTTAGCGTTTGGCATATATAAACAAAGTTTATGTTTTAACGTTTTCTATACAGTTTTACATTAGAATTCCTATTCATTCAGTAACTCCATATAGAACAGGAGTTTTGTCTGATTTCTATAACAGACGCATTGCCACTCCTGAGACCAAGTCACTTCGTATGTAAAGTCAGCCAGCATGTACACTATTCCACCGAAAGGCAAGAATGTTTTACGCTAGAAACGGGTGTCTTAGCGATAACATCTCGATCAAACCTTACTGTTACCTTTCAGATGTCACTCTGTCCGAAGATCGAACTTTAAAAATATTTTGAAATTTATCTGTTTTGCGATATTCGTGTAAGTTTCGGATTCTCCACAATAATTATCGTTTACTATTGCAAAAACCAACTCTTCCTATCTTCACTTGTAAAAATCTGAACTGAAAATATAGAATACTACTGCCTTTACATAATACACTCATAAAATGACAACTTATTCGTATATTAGTGCGATGATTCTAGTCTATATTTTAGCTGTCTAACATAATAGAAAACACTATGCACATACAATAACTGTGATCAAAAACGTTCTCTTACGTCGAATATGGAAAAAATGTAAAGAATTCCTGATGAAAAGGCAAAAGGTTGTCCTATTTTCACATCCGCTATGATCCGAAATCGAACCAGCGCAGGGTCAATTTCCCTCGATTCCTAAACGTCTCCCTGATGGATGATCGACCTCAACGCCACAACGCAAATATACTCAAAATCCTATTTTAGTACGGACAGTTTTCTTTCCAAAATTAGAACTACTATGACCAATATTAGTAACATAAACATTAGTAACTGCTTTTTCACCGATAGAACGACACAGCTAGCTATCTTTTCATTTTAGTCATATATTATTTATTTTTCATTCGTTTCATTTATTAAGCGAAGGATGAAGTATACGTCAATTATCTCTAACTATCCTCACACATGAAAAATTACGTTTCACAAAAAATAATTATATAAATTACCAACATAACACTGGTACGCTGGTTGTTACTGACGATAGTCGCAATCATCAACAACATATCCGTGGCTTGTCAAGCCAGTGCAACACCCAGTATAATTTCATAGAGTTATGCGTCCACTCGTCCCAATAAAGAATCACCCAATTGTAGGAAATCTATGTTGTAGAATCATCAACGAAGTTCCGAACCCATCCGTAAGTTGCAAAACACAGAGTAAGTTTAACCGGACATTCATACATCTGTACCAAATTGAATGTAAAAAGAGATTCAACCTAAAGCTGATCACAGATGCGTTGCATTTGAAATAAGTCATCTTATATAAGTCTGGCTAAATTTACTACACTCCACTGAAACGCAGAACTGTTCCACGCTAGTAATCGATATGGCGGTGGTATATCTCTGGTCGAACTATACTTTTAAAATACGAATAGCAGAGTGGGCAATGCCCAATATTTCGACTGATCCCCACAAAACCTTCTACCCCATAAAACGATTGTGATGATAGTAAACCCAAATTAATCATGTTCGTTTGAAGCTAAGTGTGAAACATAACTGAATGTATATTTAAAATAAAAATTACATAATAATGACGTATTATGAAAAATAAAATATAGATATAGGAAATAGTAGAAGGCAAAAATAACTACATTTAAATGGAATTCTCAATTGTATATATGAGTTCATCTGAAAATTTCTAAAGCAATTATATTTTTGCTTCAATAACTTCACAAACAATTTTGTTTGACAATTTGATACCATGAGTTTGACAAAATGTTGTCTATTTTTCAAAAATAAAACTAAATTGTTATTTGTTAATATCTAAGAAAAGGATCATAATAATTTTGTGTTACCTACTCGTATGTCAATTACTGTGGCACGTTCTGAAGCCTAAATAATGAATGGGTATGAAGTATGAGATCCCTATAGACTTATTTTTGTTCCAAATATCTTATGCTATATTTGTTTTATAAGCCGAGATGTCATTTTAGGAAAAAATGCAAATTTCATTGAACTTTACAAATCGAATATGTTTTAGGTGTATTCATATTTTTAGTTCCTTGTTACACCACATACTCGTACTGTGAGCATGTGAAATATGAAGGAATTATGTGATTCAAGACAGTTCTACTGTCTTGAATCACATAATTCCTTCATATTTAAAACGCTAGTAACTATGCGACTAATAAATGAATAATAAGCAGTTTGTGTTTCGTCACAAGGATGTGGAAGTCGGCTGACGTAAACACAAGGCAACTTAGTCCTCAGGATTTTGTCTTCAGGTATACCTCTGTTCTATATGGAATTAGTCACAGATATCTATGGGCGGCAGTGGCAACTTACGATCAAGTGGGTAAGCTCGTTTGCTATTTCAATGGTATAAAAAATATTTAATTAAACCCTTTCACTGGACATGATTTAGAGTTTTATATAATTCATGACCAGCTTATGTAAAGTACTCGGCGCCCGAAAATTCCTAAGAGTAGACCCGACGACCTGATTATATGCTCCCGAAATGAGAAAAACCTTAGAAATATTTGTCAGGAATACTTATATATCGCTCGGATTACAGTGAAATACGACTTTGTCCGAGGACTTTAATATCTTTTTTATCCCGACGTAGTGGAGCGACGATTGGTTTACAAAAATAATAGATTATTACGTAGTTATAATCAGAATACCACATAAACATACAAATAAGAATAAAACCAATTCTCTCCTACGGTTAATAAGGATAATCCAAATGATATTTAGGCCAAGAGTACAGTCCGCCGAAGGCAAAGCCCTGATTTGTCTGAGGTTTTAATCTCCTAAACAAACAATACCATAAAAGGGCTAGCGGTTAATCTACAAGGCATTTTAGAAACATTATCTTTACATTGGGTTTATACTCGTGCCCTATATTGTGAATGGTTTTTGGAAACATAAAAATATCAGATAGCTAAATTTCTTTTGGTTGCCAGTAGCGCAGGGATCAAATCATGGGACTTCTGCGTTACCACGGTCGCTATTGCACGCCACGGTGCACTTATTATATTTTTATAAATACCTAAAATACCTGGTTCTTTATTTACATTCTATAACTAAGGACCAGTATATGAAGGACCTAAGGACTAAATCGCTAATCGCTTATCGCTAAGCAGCAATCTCTTTCAGGCAACATATGCATGGAATAGTTAAGAAAGACAGAAAGGAAAGAGGGAAACATGTGCGAAGTTAGAAGTAAAGTAAGATAAGTTAATTAAGTACACATTGATAAACAAGAAACAAGAAGTTCGAATCAGATACAGAAAGAAAAAGTAAGCATAAGAAATAAAAGAGAAGTAATAAAAGAAAAAAATATAGGAAACCGAGACGACAACAGTAAATAAACTAATAATAGAAAAATAATAATATTTGTACGTGTGTAAAAGACGAGTACGAAGAATAAAATCAAGTGAATCTGTTCGGCGTTCGTAGTTAAAAATGTGTATAAGTCCATCATATTTTACTTAGATAATATAAAAAACGTATGTTGTATGGAGTTGTTTATTTCAACGCGTGTTTATACACGGATAAACTGTTCTAAACTAGGTCACTTAATTCTAAAATGTAATTATTTATTAGCATTAGACAAATATGTTAATAAAACAATATGAATAACTCAGTTTACTCGGTAGACATAAAAACAAAACATTTTGGACAGCATAAGTACCAGGGAATCATAGAACAAAACCGTACATTACGCAGGGTCGTTGAACCGGCAACAAATAGTGCGAGTCTTGTCCCATATCGGCGAAGTTCATGAAACTTTTATGCAAGTTCCGTCCTCGACATTACGTAACTTTATAGCGACATTCCGGTTTATTGAATACTAAAATCTTATTAAAAAACAAAATGTACCATAAAATAAATCACTGTTTAAAAATACAAGGCACGATTTCCTGTGTATTAATTGGTATACACTATTAAAGTCAGATCGTAATTTTTTTATTGTAGGTATACAGCGCCATCTATTTGCATGATGTCGAAATGTATTTTAACAAGTTTTTTAAGAATAATTCTTGTTAGTTCAATGGCGACGCTAATAAATTACAGCAGTACTCTACCTTTAGTCTTCGCAGACGCGCAAGAAGATATTGCAGTTGAAACCTACACGTAACTTTTTAACGAAACTCTTGACCAATGTTGCTCAAATCAATCCCTTAACCAGCTCAAGGTATTAAGAGTATACTCCGACCAGGGTACCACCGACACACCGATTTCTAACGTGTAGAAATTCCTACGTGTGAGGTTGCCAGCTCACTTTCGTGTATGGCAAATATCTTAGTATATAGTCCACATTAGTTCAATTCTCAGTTTCGCAGTTCTCAATTTCTCAGTTCTCGTGAGTAGAACCCGTGTTCTATATAGATTAGCTTAAAACCTTCCATGACTTTACCATACGAGTAATGTGGACTGCCTACTTTAATAGAGTTTAAAAAATAACGCGACCAAAGCAAAGAAACGTTATACGGCGAATGAATCAAGAAATGAATCAACTTTCAAGTCCTAATGAAAGCCGTAAATAGCTCCATTTCACTTATTCCATACAACATCCTCACTTAATATCTTTCGACGGCTCACAACACGGTCCATTATTTCCCACGCTGGAATCAGCAGCCATTTTGTTCAGCAACATAAACAATCTATTATCGAGCCGCGACACCTAATTGCTGTGATCAATTTAGCCGTTCCTCCCGAGATTTTAAATCTCTATTCTCTCGAGAACTTTCGAGCTCCCTAAGACTATGTTCACAAGTTATTACACAAACGAAAACCCTTTTTTTTCTTTAGGCGAAAGTGAATAAAGAATAAAATTCTGAATGCTCCTTCAATGTATTTGATGGAAGAATGTATCATGTAACGTCCCTTGTTAATAATTAATCTATCCCATTTTTGCCAACCAAAGATCGTAATTTGACAATGTCTCATAGGCAAATAGTGTTAAAAAACAGTGATAGTCTAGTGGTTGCATCGTAGTCTCTCATTTGGTGGGTCCGAGGTTCGAACCCAGGCACGTACGTCTGATTTTTCAAAAGATATGTGCGTATGAGTAATTAATTATCACTTGGTATAACGGTGAAGGAAGACATCGCGAGGACAACTATACGCCTGAGAGTTCATAAAGAAAAAAAAAGTTGTCAAAGGTGTGTGAAGTCTACCAATCTGCACTTGGCCAGCGTGGTAGACTATTGCCTAAACCCTTCTCACTCTGAGAGAAGAAGAGCAGTGGTACAGTAATGGGTTGGTTACCCACATTGTCAAAAGTAATTTTTTGGTAACAATGGTGAGTTATAACGGGCGTAATTAAACAACCAGTTAGAATACTTTCAAACCACACATATTGACAAAATTGATACACAGTAATAAATCCAACGAACACATGAATCCAATTCTAACCAACACCAACAGCTTAAAGTGATCCGATGCTTCAAACGCGTATGAAATTTCAACCTCATTCATCACCCATCCAACTACCAAGCTTTTCCGACGTTGCTTAATTTTATATATCAGTTACAATCTACATAAGTCATAGAACAACGCATTTATCTTAAAAAATTTATGGTCTATATTAAATACACACTGTGAAAGATCCTTTACACCTGTTTACCCTTGAGACCCATTAATCTTCCCTCATTTATTGTGCTAATGATTTGCATAAAGGCCTTTTTATAGTTGTTATCCTTCTAAACCATTTTAGTTTTGCTTTCAAGGTGGTAGAACCAGTAGGATTCGACCGGCGAAGTACCACCGTCACACCTATTTCTGGCGTGAAGTATTTTACATGTGTTTCGTTGGATGGGTGTGATTGCCGATATACTCAAACACGAGGCAATTATCTTAGTCCTCGGGAGTAGCAACGCATCTGTGATGGACTTCAAGTAGAACGACTGTTATATTAGAGTTGATTACAGATGTCCATGGGTGGCTGTGACCACTTACCATCAGGTGGACTGCATGCTCGTTCGCTACTTCAAATGTATAAAAAAAGCATATTGCACCAAAAACATAATTAAACCAAAAATATAAACAATATTCTATACATAAATAATATAGCAAAGCATATGATTTTTAATTAACTACCACCTACGGCTACCACGCTACCGCTTAATTTTTCTAAGTTTGTAATTAGACAAACTTAATGTGGAAGATTAAGCAGTGGCATCCTCGTGCCATTTGGAGTCTCAAATAGCACCACTCCCTCTCATCCCGTGCATGTCGTAAAGAATTAAGGAACCAAATCCAGGAGATGCGCAGCAGCGTCCTATGTATGCCCAGTAACACGCATGTGAGGCATGGTGACATTGGCGAAAACCCCCATAAAGGGTCCATGTCCTGCAGTGGAACGCAAAAAGCTGATAGGTGAAGACTAAGCCGTTAAATATTTAATTCCCGTAGATATAGTGTCGGTTAAAATAGACTTTTGAAACAAACCAATTAAAACTTGTCATCCAAATCTTTGTCGTTTATATTTAGAGCACGCTCTATTCTGAATTGCTTTCACGTTCCTTGTTCATTCCTTTGAATTTATTTAAAATAATAAAATGACAGATTTCTCGTCGTCTTTATATAATTTTTCAATAATTTTATATACTTCTTATTGTTGCTACAAGGTGAAGTTCAGTTAAATACACAACCAGGTACAGTAGTGAATACGATAAAAGCGATAAACATCTATTCTGTTTTTGAAGGAAAAATATCTTAAGCGGCGTTGTACACGTTTTGCGATGAGTAAAAAATGTTAAACTCGCGTCAGGACACGGAACCTGGTCGAAAATTCTTAAGACGTTTATTAATATTCAAGTTTTCTTTTGTCGGCACTCCCGGAGTGCAACCCGTTGATTTATTTTTAACTTTATTCGAGACTGTTACACACGCACATATTAAACTAAAGAAGAACAAAACTAAACTAAATTAAAGAAGAAAAAACACAAGCATAAATACCTCTAACTAATATAATATATGTATGTTGCAATAATCACGAAACAGACTGTCTCAGCTAATGCCATGAGAAGGCAATTAACCTTCACCATGACGTGAGTTTTCAGTCTGCCCTAAACATCTATTCTATACGATTTTTGGATTGCAAAAAAATTAAATACTATTACGTATATTTTATATATACAACTTAATATTACAAACGCGAAAGTTAGTAAGAATGGAGGGATGTCTAGTACCTACTCTTTTACGCATAAATTCAGTTTTTAGTGAAATTTGGCTGTTATGCATAAATCCGTAGATACACTACCATAGGAAGCCACCATTTGAATTCCATTCGTGCAGTAGGAAACTGATAGACTAAGCGATAGTTATAGCACACGACCCCAATATATTCTATAAAACAAAAATAACTAAACTATACATTTCAATCCCATCAGAAGTCAATAATAATCTTGTTATCTCCGAGTTCTCTCAGCGCTTAAGCTTAATCCTAACATAATACGTTTGGCGATGAGAAAAATCAATCTTATAATTCTTTATTTATTGTATAAAGGAGATTCACGATATGATGTATTAATTTCTTTATTGCCGATATTTCGATCTAGTTACATGGATCGTGGTCACAGCGGAACTGCGGTGGCGGGAGAAACCGT
>DWPH01000109.1:0-11531 GCA_018251535.1 Autochton itylus | reverse complement strand
AGAATACTACTTGAAACGTCGTATTAGAACTTTATATAAGGGGAGACTTATTTATAACTATTATAGTCGTTTGTCTATAATCTGTTATAAAAATAACTGCATTAATATCTAAGCTTGTAGATGTGAGATGAACTACGCTGAATACTCGAATGTGTTGAAAGACCACTCCATGACCCCTAGATACCTAAATACCTAAAATTGCCGGGATGCTCGAGTTTTTATAGGCAGCTTTATTTCAAATACCACAATCAGTTGAAGTACATTAATATTAATCTTTATTAATATCATATATTCGTATTATTCATGTAATAATACATACCTACTGCATAATTGATACATTTTTTTTAATTTTCCAGCAATTTAATATTTCACGGAAATAATATGTGTACCACTGGATCTCCGACATAGTTCTGGGAATGACGCTATATGCAAACTACAACTTGCATACTAATTTTAACTGCCAGAATAACAGCAAAGTCTGACTAAGTTCGCTAACCGACCACGATAAACCACGCTGAATATGTGTCGGAGGACCACTTCGTGCAGCCCCGTGGGACCTTAGTAAAGTTGCCCGGATGCTCGGGTTTTTATGGACGGCTTTATTTTGAAACTTAAGCCAAAGTACTTAGTACAGTTTGGTTATGCTTACATAAGTAAAGGGTTTTATATGGTGTGAAGTTTATCGCCCACGTCACAAAAGATTTTTTTTACTTTGGTCTATAAATCTATAAAGTAGAAGAATAAAATATGTTTGTCGTAACAAATTCAAATGAAAATATTACAATGTAATATTTTATGTAAGAATTCGGTGAAAAAGGCAACTACGCCGTTTACTACTTCTGTGTAAATTTTTGGACATCATAACGGTTAAAATACGATCCGCACCAATCCGTGACTTGTGTGACACCAAATTCGTCTTTAAGAATGTCAATCGTTCAAAATTATTGCAAATACCGCTAGGAAATCCCTTAAACAACAACCCATGACTTCATCCGAATATCGCATTAACAGCCTTCTTTGGCAGGTGTCGTAAACCATCGGATGAGTCAGTCCACGAAATCTTCACGTAATTAATGAGTCAATTTATGACGATAACTTGTCACGCAATAAATTAATTGATTATTTTAATACCTTATACGTGTGCCTAACTTGTTGTACAATTCATGATTGTCTTTGTTTATTTTTTCTGATAACGTTTTGTAGACATGTTCATGCTTACGGTTGCAAACGTTAATGATTAATATTTTTACTCGTGACGGTGACATAAGTGAAAGCGTTATAATGATAATGAAATTACAGCGTTGAATATACTATAAAAGTATGCAGAGGCTTGTTAGAATAATAACTTGTATAGGAATGTAATAATAGAGATATTGGAACCGACTTCGTACTTTCACATCATGTAGCGTAATGATACTGAATGCAGTAAAGATATCGTGTTATAGAGGAGCTTATTTAAAAAAGAATATGGCAGTAGCGCTGTCATTCCGGCGACTACTTCTAGGCTCCGTTGCAGTAACGAAACGACCTGGTCGCGGCACCGATGCGACTCCCAAGCGACATATGAACACTCAACTTGTAGACAAAGTTCACTCTTATTTCAGTGCAACTAAGTCCCCCTCGCTTCGCTGCTGGCAACCATTCGAGATTTTAAATTTTGTACCGTCGCGACATTAAATCGTAATCGAACACTTTACAGTGACGGTCGCGGCGAAATATCGCGTTCGGATGGTATAAATATGCACTTATCTTTCTTTTTAGTTAACGTAAGTCTGCATAATGCAGGCCTCGCTGTGGCCCACGTGTGCTTCGAATAAAATTTTAGCACTCTCGCATTGTTCTATGCGATTTTGTGCAAGTGCGACTGGGATAGAGGATAGGCCATTTTGTTAGGGCAATAACGGAGCAAGTGTCTATAACTCGGGCGCTCGGAATAAGGGATATTTTTTTATCGGATCCGTACGAGGCGGTTGCGCACGGGATTTTCTCGTTTCGATTTCGCCGCGAAACGTTAGTGTAATCGCATTTCCTCGGCACGTATTTTTAGTTAATAAAAGAAACCGAATGAACCAACTATTAAAATGTTAGTTACCCTGACTGATTAACGAATAGTGAATGTTACCAAATTTTGAATGTCCTTTGAACTAACGTTTTCTTTTTTTTTGCAGGTAAGCAATCAGTCTTAACGTCAAGCCGAAGGTAAACTGAATAAAACCTCGTTGAATTATCAATTAATAATGGATTGTCGGGCGCGTGATTGATTAATAATATAAAATCCGGTACGGTCGCCGTTCGTCCGTGCCGACACTGATTGACACATTTTAGCATTAATTGACATATAGCATACATTTTTAATTGCGTGAGTAATTGTATTACTTTATCGGTTGAATTTGGTCATTCTTATTGGCCGAGAACAATGCATTCATAATAAATGATTTAGGGGGTTCAAAACCAACACAAATTTAATACCAAATAATCGTATAAAAAGACATAATTATGGTACAACCTTAAAAAAATACTCATGATATCACAGTCTATATTATCTTTTGACCTTTTGTGTAACTTCAGTTTCTTCGATTTTGTTTTCTTAAAATTCTAATTAAAAACTGACTTTACCTTAATTTAGAGAATAATAGTTTTATTCTTAAAACTACTAAAGTTAACGTGATGTAAGATGAAGAAAATACGTATGTATTCCAAATGTATTAGATATTTTAAACGTGTTGATGTAAGAAACTTTATACATAAATCTTTTTATTTTCATTTGCCACTTCTAAAGATGAAGTAGACGCGATTATACTGAAGTAGTCGCGCTACCTGTCCAGTGGTGATCAATTCAAGTGCAATCACAATCAGTCAATAAGACAAGGTTAAGTTGTGTGCATGTGGGTGTAAATATCACGTGTTGCCTTTTAACTGAAATATTTTTTATTCAGTTGCATTTTTGGTAAAGTGATTGATTGATGAAGGAAATCAATTCTTGTGTTATTTTGTATTATTGAAAAAGGACAGCAGGCCTTAAGTTAACACCCATAATGGGGACACTACCAACCTTCTGTCTAACAAAAGCCTAAAGTTTTGGTGTATTTAGGTTTAATATACGAGCTAAACATACGAACCTTTTCCACTTATTCGTCAGGGTATAAACACATTTGCGATCGACATCTGGATGTTTATTACGGAGTTCCTTATGCAGTAGTATCCTTATCTCAACGTGGGATACATCTTTTGCAAATTAAATTTGTTTCATCAAAAATAACTTTTTATAATATAAAAGTTATTTTGATGAATAATAAGATTAAAATGTTTGTTGGCTGAAATCCTGTATGTGTACTGGGCATGGGTCTGTGCCCACAATAAAGGGAGGCCAGGGGCGTACTTCATCAAGCTGCCACAAAAGCATATTAGTGAATAATAATGAAGTGAAGAATAACAATAAATAATTCAATTATAAATTCTGACATTTCCTAAGATCCCTTCCTCATTAACAAAAATAAAAAATAAATAATAATATTCGAAATAAAAAAAAATAAGACTAATCAGTCAGTATATTTTTTATGGGTAGTGGAAAGGTATCGATTAGTTTGTTTACGATGTGTATAGGCATCCTAAATATGTCCTGCCTCAAATGGCTTAAGTCGGCTGTTTACCTATCAATCACCCGTCAGTCGTCACAAACAGCGACAGGTCAAGGGTCCCACATCTCCCTCAGGAGGGGGTTGATTGATATCGTATTGACGCGGGAAGACGTTGACGTATTCTGATGGTTGCTGACTTACTATAGGTTTTTCGATATGTGGCATGTGTGTGTGTGTACCGCTGTTACTAAGAATTCACGATCGTTGTTTATTTTTTTTCTGATGCAAGAAAAATTTATTTTACCTAAATGAATAAAATATTAAAAATTTGCTTCAAAATCGTTCCTTTTGTATAAGATTGAAGTAGTAAATGGGTTGGCACTCTATCTGTTTTTAAGTAGGTAACTACTGCCGCCCATGGACTCTACTCTTCATAGAACACGTTCTATTTTCACTCCTGACGATGAAAATGGTCCCCTATATTAAGTCAATCGACATCCATAGTCTTCTACCGAATCGCACTAGAATTATGTATAGCGGTGGTACTCCAGTCAAACAATCGTGTACCACGGTTCAATACCTATCAAAATGCAAATATACTTATAAAATATATAGATATGTATAATACTTTATTGTGCAACAAATAAATGACTCATTGTACCTTATGTATCATTATACATAAGATACAATGAGTCATTTATTTTATGTATATAATCTATACATACTTGATGGGTCCTCTTCGAGGGTAGCGTGGTCACACTTATTACCGTCTTATAACAGTAGTATATTTTTTCTTATTTGTTGAGTTTAATTCCTAAACGTTTCTTAAAAATGGGAGGTTCTTAACAATCCTAAATATATAATAAACATCAAAATCTCGTCCGGTCATATATTGTATTATTTCAACAATTCATAAGACCACCAGTACCAAGACAAGCCGAGCGTCCTCCATTTGAAATATTAATTCCCATCATATCTCGGATGATTGACGGGTGTCTACGCGGGGATATATCCGTCACGGCAACACCCCTCGTGGGGAGGCCGCCCCCTTCCGAGTGAAATATCTCAATCTTTAGCGCGATTTATTGATTGATATATCGATTTTGTCTGCTGCTTATGGTTGACGATTAGATTTGAAGTCGATTGTGTGCTGTTGTGTATATTATGAAATATGTTTCATCATTTCAAATTTTGTCACTAGCGATCACCCATCCAACTATCTACTGCGCCCGACATTGCTTAACTTTGTAGATCGGTTGAGATTTATACAAGCCGCGGGGCTATGTACGTTTCAAAACTTAAATACGTTATAGATATTAGATAAAAACCAAGTCATAACCTCAGTTTTCATTAATCATAGCTTATTTAAAATAATATGGGCCTGCTCTAGCCGACAGTAACTACTTAATATCAGTTCGCTCATTCACTACGCGTATTCTGTCATTAAAAAATACCACACTATTTATCGTTAAAGTGTAAGACGCCCTTATCGATATTGTAAGTCCACCGTAACCCTCAAAACATTTACAAGCTTTTATAATAATCCAAAGAGGTGCTAACGCGGTATAAAAAGCCTTAACCCTCTCGCGGCGACATCTGGCGCTATTTGTCAAACATCGTTTACTATTTTCGTGGAGCGAACACTCACTTTGTCAGTTGGTGCAGTGACGAAGTCACAGTTGTAGCGTAGATTTCTTAAAGAATTTTGTAATCTTCTGTTTAAAAAGAAATGGGTTGTAGATTGCCAGTTATTTAAAATTTTTTTTTGTAAATATTTGTGATGAATGATTCTTTTTTTTATAAAACTGAAATAACAGTTGAACATGCCTGATGAAAAGGGATGTCTGCCACCCATGGACATCTGTAACCAACTCCATATAGAACAGAGGTTTTATCTACCTTTTGACATTACATTACAGATTAGTAGCGTAATAAAGACTGAGATGGTCGTCGCGAGTACGAACTGCTTTACGCTCGAAATACGTGTGACGGTGGTACCTCCCTGGTCGAACCATACTAGTTCTACCACCACACATGGCCCCACTACTGTTATACTTGGCATGAATCACCGGACACACTCATGGTGATAAGATTTAGGAAAGATTTCGACCTTAGTGGGTATTACCAAACAGACCAAATATAAGTTTGTAACTTACCAGATAGACTTTTACTCAAAATAAGAAAAGTTCATTGAAATCGCTAGAGCCGTTTTCGAGAAGCAATAATTATACAAAAATCTGTTTCGGTATGTTCATAAATCATATACATAATGTGATACTCAAATCTATCATTATGTAAAAATCTACCCTAAAAACCTAAAATATAAGAAAGATTGCATCAAAACTTTCATTCATTTCTTTTCATTTCGTGGCAATCGTTCACCCTGCAGTGAAATATAAAAAAATAAAAGCTGATAATAACTGCATCACTGTCATTACCCGGCTCCCGCTGTCATTCGGACCCCGCCTCAACAATTTTTCTTTACAATCCTATCTTCGCACACCCACAGACATAGAGGCGTCTTTGCTTTGACACTTCGTCTTTGACATTTGACGTTTAGTGTTGACAGTTGAACTGTACTTTAAAACCATTTGCAAGAGTGATAGCGGTTACTACACTGACTTAAAGGTTATAATCGTCTGATAGACATATGTCTAAGTTTGTTCAGGACAGGCGTCCTCAACAATTTTTCCCTTGCGGTTGATCGAATCGTATCGTAATGATATAGAGTTGATAATCATTGAGTTGTTAGTTCAATAAGGATCGTGGTCTCCAAGGTTGTTTTGATGGAGTGGACGTCAATTAAATAGGCGAGCGTTCTGTACGTCTGCGTATGATTGAGTGCAGTAATGCAGATTTCTTTGAAGATATCGCCTTAGCGGGTTATTTCCTTTTTTTTAGACCGTTTCCATAATTAAATGGGACAAAATCGAACGATGTGTCTAATTAGGGAACTCTGTAGAGTTGATATTACCCCACTTAACGTTTGAGAATTTATTATTTTAGTGAACTTTAAAGTCGGTATTAAAATATGAGACTTGTCTAATTAGCATACAGACTACTTTTAACCCTTTACTATTTTTAAATTAATCAGTGTTGTATGTTAGTAAATCTTATGTTATTTTTTTCGTGTAGCGTGTGTTTCGTGTTGATTTTTTTTATATTTACTTCCCAAAGGAACCAGATTATTCAAATATTGATTTGATTGTTTTATGTTTATCTTATAAGTTTCCTCTCGTTACATTTTGTCTTATATGATTCTTATGAGAATCAAGCATTTTAAATATTTGTGTTTCTCAACCAATTTTTTGTTTCTATCAGTATTAGGGCTTGCTTCTGTAACCATATATTCGCCAGCTATGCAGAAAAATCTCGCCAGGTGTTAGGCGTCTATTAGAAAAACTGAAGTCAGTGAAGAGTAAAGCTTTGGACACGGAACATAACGTGTTAGGCATCGTTATAGACGTAAAAACGGCAAGGTTGGACCACAGGCGTCGTCCCACATCTTGTGTAACTGACCTTAGTCTATCGATTGAAGCGACATTTTAAACTAAAAAAGACGTCTGTATATGACTAGAAGTTTGTTTATAAATAGACTTAGTTGTGCAATAATTTCGTGTATGATGCAAATAGTATTTAAACTTGGACACCTTATGACGTGGTTGACTAATCTCTTTACTCATACAGTAATTTCCAAATCTCTCTGTTCATAACTGTTTATGGTGTTCTGTTTATAAGCGTTAAACATGTCTATAAATTAAGGTCGTTTTGGTAAAAGTCTAAATATTTTTATTTTTAGATCTGTATTGTAAAATTTTCTTTTTTTCGTTCATTGTCTTTCGAGTTTTAGTATTTTTTATATCATTTTTACATGTAATATCCTATGATGGAGTATTTTAATCCTTGTCAGTATATAAAATATGTTTTATACCTACTGTAACATCTGTGCCATGTCTGACTTTATCCTATGTTTCATTTCTTTTTTAAATTCAACCTCACTTGTCCCTTGCAATTCTATCACAAACTCATTCACCCGACAATTGCAACCTTGCCTGTCTTTCATAAGTAATCTAAAAAGCTTCATTTGCCTGTATGTATATTACTAGAATAATTATCATGTCTAGATGTATTATTATCGACACAACTGTCTCACATATAACCGCAGATCTCCTCTCTGAAAAGTATAAGACGTAGTCTACCTACTCGCCGCGGATAATTAAATTTGATGTACAAATGTTTGAGAACGCTCGGATGTTTAAGCATGTAATCAATGTTTTTAAATAAAATAAATAAATAAATGTACCTTTTCAGCGCGATATTTTCTATCATTTAGAGAAAAAAATATTATTAAAACAGCACCTTATTCTTAGTATCAGAATTTTATCAGTAATTATTAACTTTTAGGCCTCGGAGGCACCGACGTACAGATACGGCATACCTGAGTTCGGCCACATTGAAATTCTGAGGTTCACTTTTAATGGTCATTAGTGTTTCTGTCCCTTTAATCTCAACACCCAGGGTTGACCAGTTAAAGTTGATGAAAGTTGTCCATAAGTACAGTGGCGGTCAACTATCAGGTGTTTATCTGCAATCATAAGTACCAAACTTACCTTCTAACTTTCAGTATAATAATATTATAGTAAAGGAACTCCTTCGGTCCTACGTCCCCAACCATCAGTACGTTGTTCGAGTACGAATTATTCTAAATACGGAGACACACGGAGGAAAAAATCGATGATAGGCACATTGTCCGACCCACATCGACTTTGAGCTGTCGAGTTTGATTGAATCAACTGTTTGCAGAGCGAACGACGCGTAGAGGGGACGTTGCGTGACTGTTTATAATTTCGTGAATATATTTTCACCAGGATATTAATTTTTGGGTTAATGCAATAGAAGAGGAAAATAGATAGACAGACCAATTGATTTTCATTATACATCTCACACATTACATAGGAAATTACGTTTATAAACAAGTAAGTAAAATAATCTTGTTATGTTACGTCCGCTAAAATACTAATAGCCGTCATAATATCCGTTTAGTAAATTGACATCATTTACTATAGGAATATACTGCTATGGTAATTGAAATGAAAGTAAGTATTTTTGTAATGTTAGGTTATTGATTGAAATCTGCCTGATGTTAACATAACGGCGAACATGCAGAGTGAAGCACTGTCACAAGCCTACGTAGTTTGCCTCACGTGTACTGGATATCCCTGCCCTCCCTCTAATATTATGAATTGTACTTTTTCAATAGTTGCCTATACTTATTGGAGTTATGTTAGTCATAGAGGATTATGTATCCGATTATTTGTTAATATTAGATATTTACATGACTTGTTAAAATAATATGCATGGTTTCTAATAAAAAAAAGTCGATATTCATGCATAAGAGTATGTCACAACCAACTTTAGGTTAGAAGATTATAATAAATAGGGCAAAGGGTGAAGTGCCTGTGGCCTTACAGTATACCTGCAAAACTCAAATACCGAAATCGCTTGTTCTGTTCTCCAATAATAAAGTAACTAGAAACGCTGGAGCCGATCAGCCGACGCTCAAACTAGCCGGGTACGAAATAACGAGCGAAAAATGTCGGCCGCCTCTATTCCTCACAAAGCCACCGAGTAAATAAACCGACGGTCGACAAAGACGTCCGTCTGCGCGCGACGTCTGAGCGACGTGTGTCGCCCCTCGTGCCCCCTACCCCCCAGACCCCCCGAACCCCCACCGATAATGATGTTAACTCGCCCGGACCGGCCAGCTTTGTCGCGTTTTTGACTCTGTTTGTGCTAAGGAGCCCTGATTAATATTTGTTTATTTTTTCGTTTTGTCCTGGGGTAGATGGGTACGCTTGGAGGATTGCGGGACACAGGATTTGGGTTTGTTTGGCTACAAACAATCTCGTTTTCCGTTTGGTTATTTTAAAATACTCGCTTTAAAATATTTTATGAAATAGTGGTAGCACCTAAGTATGAAGTCCATAATAATAAGGAAATTCCGAATAGAACAGGAGTCCTGCACGAAGTCGATCATAAATGCATTACCACCCCTCAGGATAAGGTTCCGCCGGCGAACCACAAAGAAATCTTATCGAGTTACCTAAACATACTGTTCAATAATGTTTTGTATACGTACTATATGAAAAGTTTTCCGTGTACTGAATATACTTATTAATTGTTCTTTAGAGGTTCTAGTTATTTTAGCCGTACAACGTGAAGCTCACCGTTTGATTGATATTAGTTGTTCTGTACTTGACAAGTAAGTATCCGGAAGCACCACGGCCACACTTATTTCTACCTTTTAACTGGAGTGTCACGCGCAAATGTACTCTGGTTTGAAAGATGTGGTTAAGAAGACATACTTATTCGAGGCGTTTGAACTTCGTCCTCTAGCGTAGCAACACACCTGTGGACGACCTTAGGTCTTATCAGGGGTTGATAACATACATATGTCCAGGGGCGGCAGCCGCCACTTGCAATTAGGTGGGCTGCTTACTTATTTGCTACTTCGATATTGATAAATATATAAGTATTAAAAAATTGGTGAGAACGATTATCAGTTACAATGCGCGTAGCCTTCGAGTGTACGCCTAACCGGTGCGGAGCCGGAAGCTAGTTCGAAATTGATGTCTAATGTGTGTGTTGCAGAAATTGAGCTCAATTGTAAGGTTGACAAGCCTCAGTTCAATCTCAGTCTAATCAATATACCTGTTTAGGATCCTAAAATCCCTGACGCCAATCCGGTGCGCGTGAAACAAATTGAGACTCTCCAACATTTTAACGACTCTAAGTGAAAAGATGTACGATATGCAGAGGTTTTAAAATTATATAACGCAACACCGGGCTTTTCGGAACTCGGGATCAACGATGAGCTTAGACATTTCATTAAGGGGGTTAGGTATTGTACAGCGGTAGACGATTAAAGGCTGTTATGATAAACGCCAATGATTTAAAAAGTACCCAAAACATTAATTATTGATCGCGTTTATAAATCAATATTATGACTAAAATCCCCCATGTCGTCAACCCATTACTGTCCCAATGCTGGGCACGGGTCTCCTCTCAAAGTGAGAGGGTTTAGGCCATAGTCCACCGCGCTGGCCAAGTGCGAATTGGTATACTTCACACACCTTAGAGATTTTTATCTAAGACCTCTCAGGCGTAATCATTCCAGCAAGCGATAATTAATTTCTAACACGCACATGACATGAGTGTTCACGTCATAAAATACCTAAACCTAATATCCGAATATCATGGTTCTATCTTCAGTAGTTTACGCTGTGAGATGTTTATACGTGAGGAGGGAAATTAATTTGAAGGAAAAATTCGTTAATATTCGAATGTCGTGTGTGTAATTCTAGAAATGAAACGGAATTAAATGAAGTGAAATGAAATGTATTTAAACGAAATGAAGTGAAAGGCAACGAGGTGAAATTATATATATCTATTTATTTAGACTTAAGGAAAGCTTATACGTGTTCCTTTATATAATTTATATTATCAGTTACAATATATTACTTATATTTTTGCTGTGAGGTATCAATATTGAATAGCATCTCTCGCCATCGTCTCCTAGTTGTCGTAGGAGGTGACTAAGCGACAAAACCCAGAAGGGCAGTAGCGTCTTTCCGTAACATAAACACTCACGCCAGGCGGGGTGACTAGACAAAAACCTCCCATTAGGGCCGGCCTACGTTCAGCAGTGGACCTCAAAAGACTGCTGTAAGGAATATTTTTTCTTATTCTACTATCAGATCAGCTATTTTTTCTTTTTTTTTTATAAAATTAAAGTAGCAAATGAGTGTGCAGTCCACGTGATGGTAAGTGATCACTGTCGTCCATGGATATCTGTAACCAACTCTATGTGGAACGGGGGTTCAACCTAAAGTCGATCACCGATGCGTTGCTACTCTTGAGGACTAAGATGGTCGCCTCGTGTGTAGTTCTGCC
>DWPH01000108.1:0-11564 GCA_018251535.1 Autochton itylus | reverse complement strand
CCCCGATAGAGATAGAATAACGGTGGATGGAAAAGTTCATCGGTGTTCTTTTAGGGGGTAATAAAAGTTAAAACTATTTTTGGTAAACAGAGCTAGATTAGGCTAGGTCTCTGATCAAAAAATATTCCAAACATCAAGCGTCAGATATAAATAGGCAAAGGTCTTGTAGTTTCTCCCGCTCTCCCACCCTTCATTCTCTTCCCGGCCTTTGACTCTTTCTCCGTCCCCATCTAACAGTACTCATACGTTTGATTACAACCATTTTATGTTCCACTAATGCCCAGGGATCTCTCCTACAACTGGAGGAGCCCTGGACCATACACTCCACCTCGTTGGTCCATAGGTTACTGGCGGACTCATACGATTAGCTAATATTAGTTTGTATGTATTGTATTATTAATATTATTGCAATGTATCTTTTGCAGGTGAAGCCGTACGTGCTGGACGACCAGATGTGCGACGAGTGCGCCGGCGCACGCTGCGGCTCCAAGTTCGCGCCCTTCTTCTGCGCCAACGTCACCTGTCTGCAGGTACGTCGGGGCTGGGGGCTGGTACCCTAGGGGGAAGCTGGGGCTGGGACTAAAGTGGAGCGCTGGGGGTAAGCTGAGGCTGGGACTGAGATGGGGTGCTGGGGGTAAGCTGGGGTAGCTAGGTGAGGTGCTGTAGGAATGCTGGGGATTAGGAAATAGGAAGCTAGTACTGTGAGTGTAGGGAGTGTAGGGAGTGTAGTACGCGGGGTGTAGGGGATAAGTGGTTTACTAGCGGGCCGCTGGGGGTGCACTAGGGAGAAGTTACAAGTATAGGTGGGGCTCTGAAGGATGCCGAAATAGATGGTACAGGGACGCCGGGGATAGGTGGCGGGCTGGGAGGATACCGGGTGGTTATACATGCGAGTTTTGGTTTGTTTTTAAACAAGGCGCTAAAATGACTTGTTTTTTTTATGAAACGAGATGAGCGTAAAATAGCACGTTTTTATGAAAATGGTTGTAGAATTGATTGTTTTCTATCTGTTAAACGAAGCGCCAGAAATTTGTTTATATATTTATACTTTACTGTAAACCTAGCGATTACAAAGGGCGAATGTAATGCCTATTGACTTTCGCCATCGATTAACATTAACATTAAAAGCCAATAAAACGCTAGAAATGTCTAATGACATATTTTTTATGATACAGTGATATCGAAAATGGATTGACATTTTTTATGAAACGAACCCTTTGACAGTTTTTAAAAAAGAGTTGCTGTTGTTCTTTTGTTTTTTATGAAACAAGGCACTAAATGAGGTTCTAAATGCTTACCAGGTTTTATGAAATGTGACGATAGCATTGCTAAAATAAATAGAAACCATCACTGGATCGATTTAAAATTTATAGGATTTTGTTACATCATTGTGTGTAATATAATAGAACCTCGTTAAAGTGCTGCATGTCTTTGCATTAATGAATAATAATATATTACTTTTTATTATATTATTTAATGAATGTTCATTAAATTATGTATGTATACGCTATTCGTTAATTGTTTATATGATCGTGGGTATTTTTAATACAACGCTTGCACTGTTTCAAAATTCGTTTGTAACAAATAGAGCGTTACTTGTACAGCGACATTGCACGCAGCGAATGATTTATTTGAAGGATTATCCTTTGATTTGTGTGTAGCCTTAGACCAAAAACAATAAACAATGACGGCAAGACACAGATGCGCACACACAACAGTTATAGACACACATTGACAAACACACATACATACACAGACACACACAGACAGATTTAAAAAAATCTACATGATCCGTTCAGGTTGGTTAGAAATTAATAAAATTAAAAATAAAGTGTATCATTAGCATAATACATAAAATAATTATATTTTGGGGCCTTGAAAAATAACAAGATTTTATTTTATTTAATAATGTATTATATGTATACATAAGCAAGGTTAATTAACAGCAACTGTCATAAAGACAAGGATATTTGTTTACGTTTTATGTGACGTCACAAGCGTTTTTGTCTTTCTAAAAACAAAATACCCGACTGCTGAAGAATACTTTTTTATATTACATCTTTTTATTTAGTTAAAAAAATGGAAAACCAAAAATACGTCCAAGAAATTACACATTGCAATATATACCAGGTGGTAGCATGAATATGGTCCGACCGGGGAAGTACCACCTCCACAACTTTCTACTGTCAAGCAATTCTTGCGTTTCTATGGAAGGGTGTGGTCATCTCAGTCCTCGGGAGTACCAACGCATCTGTGATAGAACCTCTGTTGTATGTGGAGTTGGACATAGATGTCCATACGGCAGTTAGTTATTTTCAAGCAGTCTGATTGTTTTGATCTTCGTAAATCGTGCTCATTGAGGCTTTTGACAAGTTCCCTCATTGGCAAAGTTCCTAACGACTTTTGTAATAATTGTCTATGCATTTAGTACATTCGCATATTCCCATTTGGTTGCCAATACTTATTGCAATGTAAAATTGTACAAAAATAAAAAATAATATCTAATCTTGTTAAAGTCTTGTACCAAACGAATGGTGCTTAACGAGATGAATCTATGGTGGCAATTCGTACCTCGTCAAAAATGTGACGTTTCTGAAACACTCTATCGATGTTTTCTCAACACCTTGCATATATACAAGCTCCGAACTGAGACTGTCGGAGCACGGTACTCCCCGGGCATGATCACCCGGCCCAAGGGACATGCCAAAAATGCAAGAAGAGCCTATACATTTATTTATTTCGGTACATCAACAGCTTACAAGCGATACATCCCACCATTTTCAATGTTATAAAACTTGTACGATTCGACCGCGGAGTAGGCCGTTGTCCGCACCCTTCCAAATGAATGCATTTATAATTCCATGCTAAAAAAAGATGTGACGGTGGTACCTACCCGCTCGAACGTTACACCCATACTGTATAGTCTTTAGCGGTTGTTTATATTGTCCTCAGTATTACTGCGAGCACTGCTGGGCCACGATCCACTCGCGGCCCGGACGCGAGTTCCACAAGCCTCTGGTGAAGGAGGGAGCCGACCGCCCCCGCGCCGTGCCCTTCCGCTGGTGCTAGCTGGGCCACGCTGGGCCACGGTGGGCCACGGTGTACGCCAGTGTGACGATTGGTCGGTAAATGTTGCCCAATGTGTCGATATGTGTCGAAAATGTACCTGTGTGCTGTCGGTTTGTTATTTAAAATGTACCTACATGTAATAGAACATGGTTATATCTGAGAAGGAATTGTCCCGGTACAATAAATACATTGTTGTTTATGTACGAATTTGAGGGTGGAGATGTACTATTACCAATGGATGGAATGTGAGTGACTTAGCTATAGAGATATCGGTACAATGTACATCGCTAAATAACATTGTATTACTGGTAAACAGTATAGTAGTATCGTCGCAACATTGAACACATATATACGGTACATTATGCTTAAATTGTTCATTTATAACATCTAATTAAATGGTGTACTGTTAAATACTTATAAATGCTCTTTAAAAACGCTTTGGCTCAAAATAATGCGTTTAAAATGACGTTACATTTGATTAGTACAATTCCATCCTAAAGTAATAGTACAATTTAATCCGTTGATTTCGTTCTAATTTAGAGTCATGAGTAATGGTTGAGTACTTGAGGATGACTTTGTCCCTTCATCCTGTAGTATAAATATTATAAAATACATAACAAATAATTGTTTTCAATTTAAGTTTGTTCTGTAGAATGCAACACGTTTGTATAGTTTAATGATTTTGTACCAATATCCTCTGTACTAGAAACAGTACAATAATTACTTGGGACATATGAAATATTGTAAGGTACTGAACAGGTACATTTTCTGAATGGCAAGGTCGGGTAGTATTAGCAAAATTTGTAAATTATATGACCTTGGTACAATGATGGTACAAACAATTAGTTAAATTGTCGTTTGCTTGATTCATCGTAATAAAATATTGTACCTGCACGTTTTGTCTAGTACTACAAAAATTTTTCGTCGTAGCAACATTTGATTTAAAATCGACACTCTGGCAACACCGTAGCCGTTGACCGGAAAGAGAAAAAAAGAACGCGCGAACGTAGTTTAAACAAGTTTCCAAGAATATTAGTGGTTCTAAAACCGTTTATAGATTGTTTTACGGGACTCTAGACCACATTTTTTGACTATGAGTGGCTGGTTTAGCTGTACCATACACTTGGCAGTTTCCCTGCAATTCTTTGACGACTCCACTTGTAGTGAACTCACGGCTTTTTATAGTACCTGTGTGTGTGGGTGTTACACCGAACACCCTCGATATCAAAGTGACGCTTTCAATTCTCACATTGAATTCTACGCTCCGTTGAATTTTTCGAAGGAACATTTTAGAGTCACTTTGATACTGAGGGTGATTTTTTTGAATCTATAGCAGCGTGTAATGGTTTTTTCTTTACATTGATTCGTCGTTTTATCGACAGCAACATTATCCAAAGTTATTAATGTTAAGCGAAGTTTATAGAATACTCGTGCGATGCGTTTGACGTCCAACATGGCCGCCGCGTTGACACCTGTCACTTCGGTGTTGCCATTGCGCGTGGATTTCTACCAAATGGTAGGTTTCGGCGTGGCGTGCGGGCGTGCTCATTTCAATATAAGCGAAACGTATCCGAGTGTATAAATTTATAATATAATAATGAAAAAAAAATAACTTAGCTAGTTGTCAGTTTGTCGTCTCTGAATAAGCTATTTTGACGTAGCGGTGGCCGCATACCGACAAAACGGTGCCGGTTTACGACACGTTTTGTCGCGATTGCGTCCGCTCTGTAACGTAAGATATTAATGTGTAAGCCGCGCCAATGGAGAGTGAAATTGAGATTGTCATTCGAAATGCAGCTTAAATTTTTATCACGACTAAAATATATATTTAAAAGTAATACGTTATGACGTTGTTTTGAAACAGTTTCCCGGTGTTGGTGTTTTATTTTTTTCTTTAGCCATTTTCAATTCCACTCTTCATCGGTACTATTATAAGACATAAGTGGAATGTCATGTTTCTCAAGATATTGTACCTGCGTAGCTAGATTGAATTTCCTAGTGTTTCCCCTTTAAACCCCCCACCCCCCCTTTTCTACAAATGATTTGGATATTGTTGCGAATGTCTAACGTCGTTCAGTTTTGTTATTTTGTTTTTTGTTTAATAATATATTGCGATTGGTCGCAAAATCACAATCGTGTGCGACTGATCGCGCGTCGTTTTGACGGACTTTGCATCGACAGACATATTGTTAGTAATAATTATGACTCCTTTAATATATTTCTGGCTTTATAACAATATTTTTAAGAAGATTCTTACCTTTTTACATAACATTACAAAATGAATACATAAATCTTTAAATTAAACCTGACAGATAAAAATATCAAATTTTATATGGCTCCATTTGCGTAATTCTGGTTTACATAATTATTGTGGAAAACGAACGAGATTCGAATTTCTATGTAATTTTTCATTATTGTTTGATTAGTATTTTTATTTTTTGTTTTTCTAATATACATAAATTAAACTTGGTCGTTCAACGGTAATAGTCTAAAGTACACTTTTATTTTATCCGTCGATGTGAAGTCTCCAAAGCAGTCGTTGTTTGTTCCTAAAACGTAGGATCCTAATGCCTTCGGGAGGCGGTGTGGAATAACGTTTAGTACAAGGCGATTTATGGCCGTCATTATTGATCAATCTATCCGATTTTCACCATCTACCAAAGATCGTAACTTGACCATTTATAGTACGTAGAAATTGTCAAGTCAATCTTTGGTAGCGATAAAATCGGATTGATTGATTATTGATGGGAGAGGCGTTAGTAAGATCGTTACCATTGGGCTGTAGCTGTTTGTTTGAGATGAAAACGTATTATACCTATAATTTAATATTAAATGAACCCTGTTTTTAAAGAGTATTTTTCCTGATTCGCCGGGGTAGTGCAATAAGTGGTAGTTTAGTGATTATAGGAGTATATTTACTGGTTTGTAGCTAGTTTTTTAGGGGTCCGATGCCTTCGTCGCGTGTGGACGCTGTTACGTTTGGAACGCGGATTTTTAGGACGCAGCGAGTGGAATCCGAGCGTTGTCAGTCCGGTTTTGATGTCCATGGGGTTGTTGCGATGGGTGGTTTGTTTAAACGGGTACCGGGTAAGGGGATTTGTGTGTGTAATCCAACGATTGTAAACGCGTTACGTTACACTTGGTTTTGTAATGTTACAATTTCTATAACTTTGTAGTGAGTGGTTTATAAAGAACATACAGTTTTTGGGTATATTATTAACAGTGATTTTAATCGAGTTGAATTAAGAATTGCTTTACGCTTTGTAATGTTAGTTCCGAAAGTTACAGCTACATATGAGTGTTTGTGCTGAATGTTACTCTGAGCACACTTTGCAATACAACAATGCTGATCAAAGACTGTTTTACATTGCGCACTTTTGTAATGTTACAAACTCTAAAATTACATCAGTGAGTAGTTTGTATGGACCTCATGTGCACCGTTTGTTACACGTGCACATTGCCGAACTGTTCCACTATTAGATACAACTTTTACGACCATTTTAAGCTGTAATTTTCACGAAACTGTTCTGTTTTTAAACTGAATATGGTTACAGTTAGTGCGTGGTTACGCACTGTTGTAATGTAACGTTGAAAATCGATTCACTTGCCGATACCCGCTTCACTTACACCGATATATCGTAAATTATAATCTAACCCACCCCCAAGGCCGGATTGATTGAAAACGCTCGACAGTTCCACTCCAATGGACTCGTTGTACATTCGTACGAATGTCACGTCAATCGTTGAGTTGGCTTGTTGGTATGTACTTAATAAGATAATCGGACACAGACGTCGTATCCCCGACCGACCACGGATGTATAGACTGTAGTAAAAGAAGACTTGCGTGAATTTTTTGATGATTTTTTCTCAATTGTTTCGATGTATTTTTCTGTGTCGTGTGGTTTATTCTATTCTAAATTGTCGATGTCGATGTGAGGCGTAGTGCCTTGGCGTTGAGCAAGTCGCGCTGTTGTGTTGGTGTTACCCCCCCTCTCTCCCGTTGTGATTTGTTCGCGAACGACGCTGTGACTTTAGTTCTGTTACTATACACTCGACGCTCGAATTGGACACTGCGTGGATTAGGAGATTTGTAAGAAGTATTGCTTCGTTCTCCGCGGTGGGAACGTTTGTGGACAGTTTCAGATAGGGCTTCAATAATGCCTGGAGTTAATTATTGGTCTACTTACCATCTGGTGGGAATATTGCTTTACCGTTCTGACATAGCGTAACTTACGCTCGTGAGTAATAATCGAATATATCCAATTATTGTCTACCACAGATTGAAATTTTGATTCCAATTTCTATCTTTGGCAGATCACCAAAGCTTACATTGAGAGAAGATTCAAACCCGGAGCAAGTTATAACAAATCTACGTACACAAATCAGTTTCAGCATGTACGAATGTCGCATGTCCTAGAGTGTTCGAAAGTGTACGTGTCATCGTACTGTTCAGACCTTGCACGGTCCGATTTATATGATGCCTGTTATGAAACCGTCTTTGCAGTGTGCTGTATCGAAATGGAGCGTTTCTTTGATCCATTTAGGCCTTTGAGTGCGATTTTTCATAATCAAATTATGCAAAGTGGGCGGTTTTAATTGAGAATCTTTCAGCTTAAGCCTCGTCTGATTAATGACATTCAAAACTATTGTCAGTAACAGCTAGGGTTATAAGACTAGCCGTCGATCAGACGTGGCATTAACACAATTTCGTTAATAGATTTGTAATAGACATTGTTGATTGTATGTATTTCGTTTTGACTTGAGCATTTGACACGCGTTTCGGTCTGATGGTTACCAAAAAAATTATATTATATACCTATTTCCATTCGGAAAGTTGCTATAATGGGGTAAACGCCCCGCGATCGTTTTCATTCCTACTAATACTTCGAATTCCTACTATATTTCGTTATTAGAGTGGCAACACCACAATTAAAATGTCAAAATAGTATGCAGTAGGGTTGGGAATAATCGATTTCGATTTTTAATAAACGTTAAGTAGATTCAATTCGTATTTAGTAGTGCATTTTAGTGAAAAAAAAATATATTTGCCATAACGGTCGCGTCCCTATACTTTACCCCGACGCGCCTTGTTTTAAATTGATTCGATTAACAAGCAATTGATTGACGTAGACAAATATTCGAATTATATATATTTTCTTAGTATTTAAATGACTTAGCTACTTTCTTAACGTTGGTTGGTGAGGTATGGTGACGCGATTGTGTTTTATGCACCCGTGTGCGCGTAAAACTCTTAGTGAATAGTAAAATTATAAAAATAGTTTCAGTATAGCTAATGAACATGCGAAATCGTGGTTTCCTCTAAAATTTAGATGTTAGAATATATTTTTCAATCACATTACGCGCCCCCAACACTATTTTTCACCCTCTCACGGCACTCAATTATCTTGTTTTACTCCCGTTGCGTACGATTCCTTTATTTTCCGTTTTTATGATTGCATTTTAATCGTTTCTCTCTCTCTCTCTCTATCGTATACGATACGTTCTCGTGGCGTTTTGTGACAACACTTTTCAAATCCTCGTTCTATCACCAACCGTAGCTGTGACGTGATCTTCAGTTTGTAAAAAAATATATTTGTTTTAATCTTATTTTTTTTAAGTTTTCAACTTTCTCTGTGCATTGTCCATATTTGGTGGTTCTTTTGAATGAGATTGCTCAAAAGTTTTTGGAGAAAATTGTTTGTGAGTGCCCCCTACCCTCCTAGTTGCAGAGGAACGGCATTGCGCGTGTATGAGTGTGTATGGTCGCACTGTCCCATTTTGTATTTTTGTATTTTTATAAAAAATCAAATCAATGTGAAATTCGGACGTGATTTTTTACTTTACGCGCAGTATAGATATCTGTGGCGATGCTTTGAGCATTGTCGCGCGAGATGAGGCCTCCGAGCCCGCTCGGGAAACTGCGTGTCGCGTAGCGTTTTTTAAAA
The DNA here is from genome assembly GCA_018251535.1 of Autochton itylus. Classification (NCBI taxonomy): domain Eukaryota; kingdom Metazoa; phylum Arthropoda; class Insecta; order Lepidoptera; family Hesperiidae; genus Autochton; species Autochton itylus. Next base: position 2,550 of record DWPH01000108.1, on the reverse strand, counting down.
ATTGACAAATTGGTGTTAGATTTTATTATTAAATGCCGAGGTGTTTGGGATATGTAGTCTGTTGCGAGTGGTTAGTTTTTGCACTATACCTTGAAGCTGAATGTTTGGAAGGGATGGTGCAGCGCAGACGCATCTATGCGGCGTTGTTACAATGTTTGAACGATTTCATGCTGATTCGAGTGTGTGTGTGGGGAGGTTGTTTCGATTTCTCCTTTATTTTTTGTGACTTTTGCTGCGATACTATAGCTCTGCGCGTTCATGCGAACGGTGCGAGGCAGGGCGCGTTTTTATTACGAAATTGTTTGAAATATACGGTATCGTGGTACTTTTAGAAGATGCTTTCTTACTTATTCAGTTTATGTCTCGCGCTCTTTTCGATTTCCCTTTAATTTCTACTAGACCTTTCGATTTGTAGGTACGGTTTCGCGTTTTTTAAGTTGTTTCGAATTGCCTTTTAGTTGTGCGCGGGTCGTGTTTCAGTTTCGTGTTAAGTTGTTTGAGTTTTGTTTAGTTTTTAGTTGTTGTTTTTCAGCGGTGACTTGTTTATGGCCGCGCGGTCGGCGTCTTGTTCTTGTTGTTCGTACGTTGTCTGTTTTATATATCGATCGTGGCCGTTCAACGCTGTTCGATTTGTATATTTTCATTTTAGATAGTAATTTTGTCATTTGGCATATCACGTGAGATTCACATAGTACGGGGGGCATCGCGGTGTCTTTTCTCTTATATATACATTTTTTGAAGTGAAATTTGTACTTTTTGATGATAAATATCGTAGCTAAACTTTGATGATGTAAACGAATAATATATTGTTGTTGTTGAAATGTCGATGTTTTGACCCCTCGTGTCGTCCTGAGTGAGTTTTTTTCGCACTTTAATCACTTGCATGTACATAGTGGAAATGGTACGTTATTTCTTAGTAAAAAGTATGTGAAAAAAAAAATCCGCAAAAAACAAAAAAAAGTTTTTTATCGATACGTCGGCGGCGGACCGAATATAGTGAATTTTTTTATCTTAGCGCGCGCCTGGAGCGGCAGGCTTGTAAATCTTCGTACCTAGGTACTTTTAGTGAAATTATTACATTATTATTAATATTAATAAAATAAAAGATAGCTAAATGTAGCGCAATTCATCAATACCTAACCTAGTTGAGTATGATATAATGAGAATAGTACCTAAATAAACTTGGTGTGTTGTGATATATCCAAATGTAATTTGTATTTGTTCGCTTCTGAACTAAACGGTTTTATCATTGATGGAGAATCTTTTCGAAAGGACAATATGATATGATAAGCGTATGAGCTGAAGCCAGCTGACTTGATAATCAAAATAGTCAAAAATCGTTTTGAGTATGTGTGAAACGATGACATTATATTTGGATATTACGCAAACCACTGCATTACCTTGTAACATTGCTAGACAATATATTGTGTTTATACTTCTTGCACTGTTTGCATCGGGTATTCTTCTATAATTATATATATAATATTATATATACGAGTGTATACCATGGTGGGGATAGATCGCTTGCTATTTATGAAAGACGAATCTTAACAAATTGTCACTCAAATGTCAAATATACGCTTATTATTAATCTTACAATCAAATGGTACTCAGTATCTATAGTGAATAATAGCATCTATAATCTGTTTTCGACCTCCCCTGAGCTGTGGAGAGAGATCTGTGCCCAGCGGAGGGACATAAAGTCCCTAAATGCAGAGCCCTGTCTTTACAGACTCAAACTTTCATTAATTAAAAACCACCTTGTACCGTTTTTGCTAAAAATATGTTCGACCACAATGGTCGAACATATTATTTTTAGCAAATAGTTGATTTAAATCCTTAAAAAACAACATTATTTAAAGCCATTTTGAGGCATCTTGGCTACTATGGGTCTCTTTTGGTAAGCGATCTATCCACGCTACGTGTATTTACTAAACTAATTCGTCAGTTATCTCGTTCGAGTGGTGTCTCTGAACTGCGTTTACAGACCGGATGGTGCATAAGAAAATATTTTTTTAATGAATTTTTCAACGGAAACCGACTCCTTTTAATCGAAAATTATATTCTATATATTGTTATTATTGGCTAAAAAAAAAAACTGTATATCTCCGTGTATTTTGTCTCTTTGTAAAAAATATTATCATAAACTAAAAATTTATAGTTGACTCTTTGTGTTTGGGCTTAGCGGCGAAATAATATTTGTAAATATGTTTACGTTGTATGGAATTTTAATAGATAGTCGCTTGATTGTGTTATAGTTACGGGCCTATGCGTATATTAGGTCACACGTAAAAACGATCGGAGGAGGTCAACGGAAGGTGACAATGTGTAACAAAATATGGAACACTCGAGGTCCATGACGTCATGTCAAAATCTAAAGTATTTGAACATGCGTTTTATTCAATAAAACATGTTATTGACTAGCAATTTGCTAGGTGAAGGTGCGGTGATAGAACCAGTATGACTCGGCCGGCAAGTCTAGCGTTTCGTTCGAAGGGTGTGGATGCCAGCAGACTTGAATACGATTATGTTAGTCCTCAGAAGTGGCAA
>DWPH01000107.1:0-11586 GCA_018251535.1 Autochton itylus | reverse complement strand
CTTGTCTCAAATATATATGTTATTATTGGATCATACCAATTATTATTTTCAGAATTTTTATAGATAGGTTACCAGTAGACAACATACATTGTCAATTGAATAGTCCTACTATTGGAAATCTTAACTAAAATTGAAAAGGCCTACATCCTAGTGACAATTGTGCCACAGTGCCTAGTGGCGAATTTACTCACTTTTGCACCCCTAGTACTTATGATGTATACAAGCACTTCAAAATATTTTTCTAACAGCTACATAAATTCGAGAAATCAAAAGATTATGTTTGGTATTTGAACCTTGTATCCCAGATGGAAATTTTTGGAAACTAAATTTTAACCAACTAGTGTATTGATGCTCTTTGATTACAATTAACATAAATGTGTAATTGATGACCTTTATGAACTATCTCCTATGAATGTTTAAGCTAATATACAAATCATAAAATCTATAACAAGTTGTGCCATAACACTATGAGGATTTTATAAATATCTGATACAATTTTAAATATCAATAAAAGTATTTCTATAAAATATGATAAAATTGACTTGCTAATAGAATGAACAAAAAAGGTGAGTTATACAACATATGTACTGTTGATTTAATTTAGGTTAAGTTTTCAGCATGATTAAAGGGTGAAATGTATTTTGTATCCCTTTGGAACTGTCTCATTCAAAAAGCTTTGCTAATTTAAAGGTTTTGCATTCAAAGGTTTATAATTATAAATTAATGGCATAACTCATATCCTGGAAATTTGCTAACAATTGCTACAAATCCATGAAGCTACTAGTAACAAGGTTTTTCTGTAGCAGTATTTCATGTATATTTGTATCTAATTTCTTATTTCATTGAAGTTCTCACCTATGGATTTATTCTCTTATTGTTGTCTGACAATTCCTGATAGTTTATGTATTGAAATTTACTAACAGTTATAAATAGGTTATGTTATTAAACACTAGTTTCTACCTTTTTTGTATTATATTACACTTTGGAGAAATTTGTTAGAAATCACCTTTCAATCAGTTTCAGACCTCGTCTAGACCGGAATGAACAATTCGGTAAAATACCATATTTCAATGGCCTGACAGATTTTGGAGGGCCAAAACCATTTGGACCCAGGGGCAACATGGCAAACAAAAACAATTTTAGGCCTAGAAATGACTTTAATGGAATAAGAAATGACTTTAACCACAATGGTAATCAAAATGATTTTGGTGGGCCTAAAGAGTACACAAAGCTAAGAAACAACTTCAACAACAATCAAGCCCCTAACAAGAATTTTGATGGAGACAAAGCATCAGGAAATATGCAATTTTATAATGGCAAAAATGATTTTGGTGGGCCTAAACAAAATTTCCAACCAAAGAATAATTTTGGCCCTAAAACTTTCAACAATCAGAATGGCAATCAACAAAACTTTGGGCAGAAGAAAGTTTATGTGCCTAATTCTGGACAACAATCCACAGATTTCAATGGACGTAAACAACAAAGCATGAAAGCTAAGCATCCAGGTGATAGCTTGGTTAAGCCAACATGGGACTTGTCCCAACTTGGTCCTATTCAAAAAGATTTTTATAAACCACATGCCAATGTTGAGGCTCGTTCTGATGATGATGTTCAACTATACCGCTCTACAAAGGAAATTACAGTGAGCGGTAATGATGTGCCTCGCCCAAACCAAATATTTGATGAGGGCAATTTTCCCGACCACATTTTGAATACGATCAAGGAACAAGGATGGGATGAGCCAACTGGCATTCAAGCCCAAGGATGGCCAATTGCTTTATCAGGACGTGACATGGTTGGAATTGCATCAACTGGATCTGGTAAAACTCTTGCTTACATGCTTCCAGCTGCAGTCCACATTGTACATCAGCCAAGGCTGCAGCGTGGAGATGGTCCTATTGCACTTATTCTTGCTCCCACTAGAGAATTGGCTCAACAAATTCAATCAGTAGCCCAAGCTTACAGTGCCCGTGGTTGCATCAGAAATACTTGTCTATTTGGCGGCTCTCCTAAAGGACCACAAGCTCGTGATTTGGAAAGAGGTGTGGAGATTGTCATTGCTACTCCTGGCCGATTGATTGATTTCTTAGAACGAGGCACTACAAACTTGCGCCGATGCACATACTTGGTCTTGGATGAGGCTGACAGAATGTTGGACATGGGCTTTGAACCACAAATTCGCAAAATCATTGAACAAATACGTCCTGATCGTCAGGTATTGATGTGGTCTGCTACATGGCCTAAAGAAATACAAGCACTGGCTGAAGATTTCTTGACCGATTATGTCAAAGTTAATATTGGCTCTTTAAATCTTTCTGCCAACAACAACATTAAGCAAATTATTGAAGTCTGTGAGGAACACGAGAAAGAAACTAAACTCACTAATCTCCTGAAAGAAATTTCTTCTGAGAAAGATAACAAAGTTATTGTCTTTGTAGAAACTAAAAAGAAGGTACATAATAAAAAAATGTTGAATTGTTAAATGTATTATTGTGTAATTTATGGATGAAAATCCTAAACAAATTTCACCTTGTAGGTAGATGACATCGCTCGCGCAGTCCGCCGTAATGGTCATAAGGCTTTGGCCATTCATGGCGATAAGTCCCAACCTGAAAGAGATGCAGTCCTCAGTGAATTCCGTAACGGATCTACGACCATCCTTATTGCAACTGATGTCGCCGCTCGTGGGTTAGACGTTGAAGATGTCAAGTTTGTGGTTAACTTCGACTACCCTAATTCTTCAGAAGATTACATTCACAGAATTGGTAATAAGATATATAATTTTTAAGACAGTAATAAAAATAATTTAGTTAAAATTCACTCTTTAATTGTATTTGGTTTCAAATTTTAATGGGACTATTTCTCTGAATCACTTATAAATTGCTATTCAATTGAGTAATTAAAAAATAAAAAATTTCCTTTTTAAAGTCTGTTAAAAATATAATTGTATTCTTATAAATAAAAAAAGGTTTTATGTTGATTTACAAATATTTTAATCATAGGTCGCACTGGGCGTTGTCAGCAATCGGGAACCGCATACACTTATTTCACTAGCGGTGATTCCCGTCAGGCTCGTGCTTTAGTAGCTGTTCTGCGTGAAACGGGTCAGACCCCCCCAGCTAAACTGACCGATATGGCGCGAAACAACAATAGCAGCACTGGTAATTTAATTAATAATATCTTTAATGTTTGACATGTTAATTAAGTCTAATAAAATTGTAATTTGTAAATAAAATATGTAACAAAACAGGTCGCAACCGCTGGCAACAACGCAAAGACAACAACAGTGGATCTAGCTCCCCTCGTCAACAGAATAACACCTGGAATAATAAAATGGCTACAACTGCCAATGAAACCGCAAATCAAAACGGTTTCCAAAATCGCAATGTAAATCAACAGGCTCCTCGTTTCTCCAATCAAACTAATCAAAACACTCAAGGCTATAGACAGAACAACTATCAGAAGCAAGTACCCTTCCCGAGCCCCAACATGTTTGAATCCATGGGAACTTACCAAGGTGGATACAACCAAGGATACCAGAATGCGTACAATAATCAAAATGGATATGGTCAACGTACATACAACAGTAAGATTAATTTTATTAGAATTTTTTTTTTCTATTTAAGAACCTTCTACTAAGTATAAGGAAACTTTAAAAAAAAGATGAATGAATTTGGTTAGTCATTCTCAAGTTATGGTGTGACCAAAGGATATATGGATTCATTTTCATATATATAGACATCACCCAATAATTGTTGTTTTTAAGATAGTCCTGTACACAACTTTTCTATTCTTTTATAGATGGACGTAATGGTGGGCAACAATATCGTAATAACAACACAAGTGGCAACAAGTCTGCCGGTTCAGGATCATCTTCTTATGGATCACCACCTCCTCATTTTGCTACCCCACCACATTACCCACAAATGCATCCTCATCATCAGGATATGCTTGGTAAGCAGTAGTTAAATAAATTAAAATTGACTAATTTTAATTGTTTGGGTATTTTCAAGCTGGCTTATTAGTACCAATACACAATATTCCAGCTAGACTGACTATCGTTATATTTTTAAGATCCTGTCTGAATATTTTTGCAGTAATATTGCAGGTTATAGTATTTAACTTTTTAATCAAGTCATGCTCCAACCAGACAAGACTAACTGAAGTAAGTCAGATTTGCTGCATTAAGTTGTCATGTATGTTTGACTGATATTTGGTGTTTGATCTATTTGACTACCTTTCAATAATCGAAGTGCGGCTGAATGTTGAGAACTATTCGAATATTAAATGGCACATGTTAAACCCATAATTTTTAAACAAATTTCGTATTATTCTTAAATAGGCGTTTTTGCTTGTAAATGGGACCATTTCGTGAAATACAATTTGGTGTAAATTAACATATAAATTATAATAAGTAATGGTGAATATGTGTTTAGGTGGTAAATTCTACGGCGGTGGCGTCGGTGGCGGCGGTCCTTGTGGCTACCAAGCAGCTGTGGGCGCTGGCGTTCCTTACCCGCACTTACCGCCCGGGCCCCTCCTGTACGCTGCTCCCGTACAACAGTAAATAACAAACCGTAAAGCCCTGCTCGTATATTGGTGTTTTTCTTATCTAAATGGAGCTGTCTTAATGTTATAATATACAATTTGATGTTGTACTTAGAATCTTAAAAGTTATCTATCAATATGTGTGTATCAGAAGACGCAGGGCAAACATCGGTTTCTTTTACTTGTGACTTGATTCTGTTATATTTTGATTAGATTATTTCGTTTTAGATCTGAATGAAAGCTTAAAATTTCATATTTTATTGTAATGATGTGGTTTTATGCAGACCATGTTTTGTAGTCTTAAATGTGAAAACATCTTGAATTCTCAAACATAATTGCACTAGATGTCAAACTAAATGTTTTTGTGGATTCTCTTTCAGATCAATTTCAATTTATCAATGTAATAAGTGTGTTAGTTTTTAACGATGAATACATTAACTGTTGACCACCATTGCAAACTAAGCAAGATTTATATATTATGATAAGGCAAGACATTTAGTTATAAATTGATACCATTAAAGCTACTTCAATGTTTCCGCTCGTGATAAGGCAAATCAATTATGAAATTTGATTTGAATTCAAAGAAGTGAATTTGTATTACGCAAAAATATTGAATTTGATGATAATGCGACTAATATGCAGGGTCAACAGATGATGTATGATTTAAGGTTTCAGGTGGAATTTAATAGATCTACTGATCATTTCCACCATTAGGTTTTAATCACTATATTTGTTAGAGTAGTTGGTGTGGGTACCCTCTTGTGTAATCCCGGGTGCCTTTCGTTTTTTAAATTGTCTGTATGATGTACGAAATGCACTAAACATATAGAAGATGAAAGTAAATTTTATGGGAGGGTTTAAAGACCAGAGAAAATTTGACGTATTTTATATAAATTGTTTTCAAGGTGTTACAAAATGATCGTAACAAATTGAAATGTGTGGGACAACTTAGTATTAGTAAATTATAATGCTTTTGATATACTTCTGAAACAACAATCTGTATTGCCAGATAAAATTGTGAATATTTTTCTTACTTATAGTGATGTCAATGACATTTAAAGTCACTGATTTCAAGATTATTTTTTATTAAAGATTAGATCTAAAACTTTAATATTTATGCCTAAGAATTTTAGTCCATGTCAATTTGACATAGGCAACGGCTGGGCTTTGAATGCTAATAAATTGATTCTACCGTTCTAAAACATGTAGGAGGAATGTAAATACGTGCATTTAACTTAAGGTGATTAGTATTTTGATCGTTACGAATTTGAACAACGGTTACTTTCATTTCTTAGCAAAATAAGTGATTTCTTCATATTTGTTTTTGATTATTTTTATATTATTATGATTCATGTAATTCGTCTAGTTAATTACTGAAGTTTCTTTGTACGTAAAGGGGTTCTAAGGGCTGAATGGATAGGGACGTCGTTTGGTACAAAATATACAAAAGCAGTTATTATGTATTATTTTAGAAGCCCGTTACTGTCCAAAGAAGAAAAATCTGTGATATTTCATTACTATAACCTGTCGTTGCGTTGGTCAATTGTTATTACATAAGAACACATCCTGCATTTGGGTAGTGTTTTACTAGACAAAAAATATATTTTTTGACTATTTGAGCGAATTTCATGAATGTTTGTGACAAAAAACTTGCAAGTCGTTCACAGATATAATATTATGATATGATAGGTGTAAGATTAATATTTTATTGTTATTCAATTTTAGTTTTCAGTTTACCACAAGGTGACGAAATTGTACCAGTTCAGAGGGACGTAAAAGTTATTATCTACAAATCCCGTTATTTCAATCCATAAATATAATTATCATGATGCAGACGGGTCTGAATGGATGTAAGGGGTGAACAACGGGTTTGTAAGGTGGTCGCCTCTTATTTAAGTCTGCCGTTAACCACACCATTCCAATGAAACGCAGGAACCGCTTCACATTAGAAATAGGTGTGATATTAGTAAAAGATAATACGTAGGCCGAACTTTAATAGAATTTTTGATATCAGTTGGCACCGGTCACCATAACATTAATCGTAAATTACATTAGTGTTTAAAAACAAAGCAATATTCGTGTGCAAAAGCCCTAAGCGCTATATTTAAATTTTAAATACCTTAGGCTCGTTTCCGCGTGCCATCTGGCGATCTGATGATGCGTTGGTTACTCGTTATATGTACCAATGTGCTAATAGCATTTAATTTGTACATATTTGTTAATTGTTTAACGTATGCCCATTTCAATAGGTCCAATAATTTTAATAAAAGTTGACAGAAAAGTATTTATATATTTATTTACACTTACCATTGAGTAAACTGTGTGCTCCTTTGCTACTTCAGTTTTATAAAAATACAAAAAATATATACAGAAACAACTTAAAATTTTATTCCGTAAAAATATGTTTTCTCAAATGTACCCGTGACAGTTTTAGTACAAGAATTCGAATATACTTTTTACGAGCCAACTCTGCGTACCCATACTGCCATAAACATACCCTTTAGAAAAGACAAAAGGGACATAGACACCACTATATTGATCGGATCGAAACCTATAGAATGGTGGTGGTATGTTGACGCTCCATAGTTTGCATTCCCGCTCACTCCATACCCTGTCGAAGCGTAGTGGCTATTGAAGCTTCTTGAATTAGAAACTAGTTCATTCGATGTCGCTTTAGCACTATTTTTTGTCACCGGAGCTTCGATTTGATGTTCGTCGTACGAAAAACTCTTTTCAATATTATCAGCGAGTTTGTGATTGATCGCGTTCGATTTCGTATTTATACTTCGTATTTTCGACAGAACGGAATGTGCGTTGGTTTGGATTCTCTTTAACAGATATTGTATCTTTGTGCTTTGTTCTTTGATCATTTTTGTTACGAATTCTTTAAAGTTTTGGATCGAGAGCTCAGGCGGCACGTCGTTTTCGATTTTAGATTTCACTGTAGAAAGCAGTAATATAACTATGAAAACGATTACTGACAGTAGCGACATAGCTACAAATTTTTTAGTTGAATATTTCCAAAACATGTACGCAGTTGCGAGGTCGAATAGGAAATGGATAAAATTTTGTGTGATAGTATTTATATTAGATCATCCGAGGTTCGTTGGGTTTGCTAACGAGTTTCCACTCGGAAAGACTGTTGGAAGCGTCAGTTCGTTATTACCTTGACATTTGACCCAGCTGATCACATCCACGCAACAATGCATTAGATGCGCAATGCATTGTTTGTGTATCCATTATATTATTATAGTGCTACTAATTATGCAGTGAAAGTTTGAAATAATATTATTGTTCTGTCATATTTATGTTTTCAATGTTTTCTCCTTTTCTCCCATTTATCGTGTGATAACTTAATTAAGACGCTCAATAGTTCAATAGTTAGTATAAATACTAATATATTGAGACTTCACACCACCCAACTCTCTCTGAAACATGGTAAATATATGGTACACTTGCATAAAATAAAGGCGTTAATATTTGATTATTATAATTAAGGAAATCACGTTGTATAAATTATTTTAAAATTGAAATACATTCACCTATAAAAAACCGCAGGCGCAGAGTATAGCGCCATCTAGCAAAAACACAGTAAACTACATTCATTTCAGCGTTACTGAGTGCTAAGGAAGTACCACTTTAATTTTAGACTCTACAGACGTCTTCCGGGCCAGTAACGTGTGCGCATACGGCGGTAATGATTCAGCGCCATCTATCGTTCAAGTTATAAACTAATGAAAGCAACACCTGCTGTACTAGTATGTATATGTGTAGTAAGATGGCGTTGACATGCCTTAATATTTCATTGAACTTTAACACTATACTTTTCGATAATTGCTAAGTTATAAACTTAAAAATGTCTTAAATGAAATGTACATATAATTTTGCTTTCTTTGTATTCCCCTTATGTACGAAAAAGCGGTACAAAGTTAAGTAAAGGAATATCTTCCAGAAGCACTTCATGCCGTTGCAATAATATCTTGGGTTATAAAAGTTATATTTTTATCATTTCTTAAAATTTTCATAGTTCGCAGTGAAAGTTATTGGTTGACCTCCCTCAAATACGAAGTCTCATACATAAGGGGATCCATTAAACATGGGCGGAGACTGTAAACATTTATTATTGAGTATCGCTCTTAATGGGGTATAACATTAGGTTAATGTTTAAAGGACATTATAGTATCCACGTACGAAGTCGCGGGTTCAACTAGTTGTTTTATAAACTCCAATTTTCTCTAGTGCCTTCGCCGTCTCTAGCACCCACAAGAAGGCGATACGCGCACTCAGAAAAACACTGCATAAAATGAATCTTTCCTTTTATGAAGATATAGGAGGATGTATACAATAACATTAAAATTTCTTCAAGTAATCTTTGGTGAATATAATTATTTCTCAAAATTAATGTATCAATAAAACACTGAAACACAAACAAAAAACTACGTATTTTTAGACAAGAGCTTTTTAGAACGTAATATTAATTACAACGAGTCACCTCCGCAGTTGATTATTGTGTGTCTAAAAATTCTACATCTCTTCATTCCGACGGAAGGCTGTAATTAGGCAGACAGTTCTTAAGCAAACAATACGCTTATCTTGATGCATAAACATTAAAAGGGCGGAAGGGTATAAAGTGGAAAGTGGGAACTTGATGGAAAATAGAACACCCGATATTAATTTCTCGTTTGTCCAAGTCGGTACGCAGCCATTTTTCTAACGCAACTGCAGGCTTAATTGTAACGAAGTGATGGTCACACAGCGAAAGTGATGCAGTCGAATTTAAAAATAAACGCTTTTTAAATATTTACTTAAAAATAGATTTTATAAATGTTAAGAAGCTGCATATATTATATTTATTATAGTTGTATGTATTACGTTTTTATAACCTATTCATCCCTCCACCTATCAGATTTTCGGGGTCCACTGCTGAGCATAGACCTCCCCTAATAGGAGCTTTTACTAATAGTCACCACGCTTCACGTGTTGGTCACCCTCAGTGGGTTGCTGATCTTCTGGATTTGATTCCTTAGTCACCTTAGAGTTATAGGCCCTATAAATTATGACCTATTAAATGTGCGTTAATAACTATTTCATTTTATAAGTTTCAAGGAAACAGGTCGTGAAGATCCCTAGCTTCAACGCTTTATGAGCCACCTATATGTTTGTATCCTAATTGGGAGATCACGCTGATTCAATGCGTGTTGCTGGGATATATTTAGGTAAGTAGTTCACTTATATATGAGGCGACCATCTCAGTCTTCAGGAGTAGCAACGCATCTGTGCTGGATTTCAGATAGAATTTCTGTTCTATACGAAATTGCGCATAGATGTCCATGGGCGGCAGTGACCGCTTACCATCAGGTGGACTGCAGGCGCTTACCAGCTTCAATTTTATAAACAAACACCAGAAGCTATATCATAGAGCAACCATATTAAAATGTTACAGATAAATTATTTCTCTAATCTATCTTCTCTAGTCTATCTTTCATTAAGTTCATTCTTTCTCTTTCTTTCTACTTCTCTACTCTGTCCTTCTCTTTGCTTCTTACTTAGTTTCTATTACTTTCTCCAAGTATTATTGTACAATTTAAATTTACAGGCTGTAAATCAAACTCACGCAAATTCCTCACGCTACCTAAATCTTTAAAAATACTTCGTTCATATATCAAATATTGTAGAAAAGAAACCATACGTGAGAATTATTCGCTTGCCTTAAATTCTACGGCTTTGTTGCCTCGAACGGAGCAAATAAAGCCGTGTACTGACCCAGTTGTGAGATGAATGAGCCCGGAATGAATTTTAGCTCTAATATTGACTAGTACGGTTATTTCCGTTGACTAACGGGCGCTTGGCTTTTCATTGCGTATCAGAATAGCAATATAACGTGGTTGGATGGGATTGAAATGTCTCTGAGTTCAGGTAATATACGAAGACCATGATTTTTTTAATTGAAGTACAAAACGAGTATGCAGTCCACTTGATAGTAAGTGGTTTTCGTAATGTTCCGAAAGATGTATAAAATTTGGACACCCTCACGTGATGTGCGTGGTGGATTATGACCTAAATTCTTTTCATAGTGAAGAGACTCTCATAATCAGCATTTAGATACTTATGATATTAAACGTCTAGCAATCTGAACTTGGCCAGCGTAGTAGATGATAGTCTGCACTGGTCTCAATCCGAGAGGTACTCTGTGGCCTGCAGTGAGAGAATAATGAATTGAGGATGAACTGATATTAATCGGTCAATAATAATGTTAGTGTAAATTACGATTTACTTTATGATTTAATTGTTTGTCTATTTTTATCAGCCATTACTATTGACTGCAGAGTACAGGCCTCACTTAGAAAGAGAAGAGCTCCAGCCACAATTAATTTCGCTGATCAAATTTGGGTAAATCTCACGTATCTTCTAGAACATTATGAAGAACTCATAAGTATTTGGTTTTTCTAGCTATGTTTACATTCAAATCAAATAATATGTATCTAATACAAATATAACTTCATAAATAAGAAATGCATACTTGAAATTTTAATTCTAGACTATTGGGGAAGTTGCTCAATATACCAACGTGGTGTCTGTTTCTGTTTTGTTTGATATAATACATGCAATGGATCCATCAGCCTTTTGAAGTCAGCTGCTGGATGTGGGTCTCCCCTAATGGGAGTTCTTTATTATAGTCACCGCGTCTCGCATGCGTGTTGTTGACTGTGATAGGTGTGAAGTAGCAAACGAGCCTGCGGTCCACATGATGGTAAGTGGTCAATGCCGCTTATGGACATCTATCCCCAATATTTACATAGAGCAGAGATTCTATCTGAAGTCAATCACTGATGCATTGCTAATCCTGAGGACTGAGATGGTCACCTCGTGTTTAAGTCTCCTGACATCCACACCCTTCCATCGAAACGCAAGAATTGCTTCACGGTAGAAATAGGTGTGACGGTCATACTTCCCTGATCGAACGTACTGGGTCTACCACATCGGGAAAACTTTAAGTGTTTTATTAATTGATTCCTTAAATACAAATTCTTTAGCAAT
>DWPH01000106.1:0-11609 GCA_018251535.1 Autochton itylus | reverse complement strand
GTAGTATTTTGGCGTAGTGATAATAGACAATATCTATTAAATGGTGTTTTAGCTTTTTGCACGATGGGAGTAGTGAATGTAGCGATTAAAACTAAAAAACTTTAAATAATAACTGTCTATACATACACTAAACAACACAAATACTTTGGTTGTGACGTCATCGAGAGCCGACCAAAACGCGCGAAAAATGCGAGCATTCAAACGTCAATTTGAATCGATATTTCAATTATTATTTTTAAAAATAATTTGGACTGTTACAGAAGTATTTATATTTTTTAAGACGTTAAAACGGCTTGAAGAGTGCATTAAACAAATGAAAAAATATATGCATATTTCTTATTGTCCTGTAATGTTAGAAATAGATAGTAAATAAATAATTATGTATTTTAGATCCAAAAACAATAAACATCGTGTACCGATCGTTTTCTGTTTACAACAACACACGTCGCCTGGTGACCTATTCGCCGAACCCCAACGCGATAGAGTGCTTGGACGGCATCAGGGTGCTGGCGATGCTGTGGGTCATCATCGGACACTCCTTTGTTACGCAACCGTTCTTTTACAACAATATTGATGTTGTTGAGGTATGTATCTATAGTACCTACACATCGAAAATGAGGATGTGGAATGAACTTCCTCCTGAGGTATTCCCGGAGCGCTATAACATGGGGTTATTCAAAAAAGGTGTAAAAAGAGCTCTTCTTCAAAGCTGGGGACGTATTGGCGTCTCCTCTGGTGTTGCAAATGTCCGACGAAATAGGCGACTGCGACTACTTTCCATCAGGTAGCCCGTTTGCCTTATCGTTGGGAAAACTATAAAAAAACTTTTTTGTAATTCAGAACTATTGATTGTAATAAACAATGTTTATAATGTTTTCTTTTTCGTTTTTATGGTAACTTTTTGTAGTTTTCGATATTACACCACCTTGTGAAATGGTTTTTGGGAATTATACAAATAACTTATTTCGTCAAAGAAGAAAATGATTGTAAATAAAGGTTCACTCAAGATTGTCTGATTAAATAACATATAGTGGTATCAGATATCTGATCTGGTCATAATATTTGTGGTTGAATTGTATTACTTGTTTTTAGTACAAACGCCTGCCAATTATTTTGCCGTAATTAACTCGAATTTATAAATAACTAAGAAGAAAGTGGCTAATAATATGCACGAAAATATCGCAAAAAAAGCTTGCTACAATCACTTGTGTAAACTAAGATAGTGTATTAGTTCATCATCTTAGTTACAGAAGTGACTGAAATCAACCGGCTTACAAATCCTGATGCCGAAAAACAACCGCTTGACGCTAGATGTAAGCTTGATGATAAGACCTTCCCGATGGAATTGGTTCTAGCTCCTTCCAAAACTGCAAAATTCGTGTTGGAACGAATAATATAAATTGATATTGTTTAACTTTTACAGTGGATCTCGTCGTCAAGAGCTCTGTGGATTCAAGCGGCGCCCATGACAGTAGACACTTTCTTCATGTTAAGCGGATTGCTCATCGTATACACGACAGCGGGGAAGTTTACTTCTCGTAAGTCTACTAACCACTAGCTACTATCTATGTATATAAAATTACATTTTCTTTCGTTGTTAAAAATTGTATTATTTTTGCTTCGATATGACTGCCTTGTCACTCTCTGACGTTACACCGACTTGTGTCCTTAGTGATTCCGAAACGATTCGATTGGAAATAGAACTTTTATTATATTCTTGTATGTCTTGTGACATGCAAGCATTTCCAGCGAAATTACATACATTCATCGGAAAGATTTGTGTCGTCTACAGTATTAAATCGCGATCCTACGACGCTACGAATCAACCCATGATTGAGAGACTGCTTCGTCAATCTCATTTCTTTTTCATAGAAATATCTAGTATTCTTATTGAAATATTGTAAGTTTCTTAAAGAACCGAGAACTCAGCTATCCTGATGTTAACCGATCCTTGCTGATTTAAATAATAATATATCTTTCAATATATATCGCTATATTGCGATATCGCTGTATTGCGATATATTGCTGTAAGGTACAAATAGATACGACGATATAACTATCTTAGTCAAACATCGAAAAGTCCATGTTCTTATCTTCTGCCCCTGAAGGTTGCGTCTTCGAAAATGTTTCCAGCTTCTCAAATAGGATGTTGAATAGTTATGCTTAATATACGCGTCCTCCCCATTGCCGTATAAACTAGTGTCGTTGACGTGGTTAAGATTTCCAGAAATGTAAAGGATAAATTTGAACTTGCCCCGATTCAAATTATCTTTATCCTTCCAGTTAAGCTTCTGAAGAACCTCCACCTTTTCTACCTGAACCGCCTGTTGCGAATGTTCCCGATCCTCGCGACGGTCGTGCTTCTGGAGGCCTCGTTTTTCCACCGCTGGTTGGACGGACCTATGTGGAACTCGGTCGCCGTCAACGCTGAGCGCTGTCGGACCTACTGGTGGACCACACTGCTATATATACAGAACTACGTCAGCCCGAAACAATTTGTAAGTGAAATATTCCATTCACGTAGTTTCAGTAGAAGATCGAGTGTACTATTGTGCGAGTGAATGAAATTAAATTCTTCGTTCCTTATAAAGTTTTAACGATTTCTAGACTCATAGTCCCACACTAGGATATTTTCCTGTCTCGTAAGGCGAATATACAAGCACCCAGACCCAGAACAGAAATTTAAATCATCATTCAGATATCTGTCTGACCGGGGATCGAACCTGCAACCCATTGCGTCTTAGACGGGCATGGTGGTCGCTCCGCCACGTGAGTCGTTGAGTATATTATTTTTGGAATAAACGAAATTCTTGTTTTCCTTAATAATCTTATTTGTATAAAATATGTCAGTCCGCAACGAATCCATTCATTCCATTAAATAATGAATGAAATTCGAGTGTCTGCAATAAAAAAAAAACTAACAAATAAGATAATTACAAGTATGTACAAAATCTAATATAGATCATATTTATAGATAGATTTATGTAGCTCAGATTTCCCATATGCTCTATGCTTCCACATAATGTTGGTAAGAACGAGTGTAAATCTTTTCTAATTTTTTACTAATTTTACGAAATAGTATATCATTATTAACTGAATTGGTAATAACCTTCTTATGCTATACGATGTAGGTTTTGTATAGGAACTTCATTTCCATATTCATTGCAATCTCAAACAAATAATTCAAATTAATTAATACATACAATGTTTTTTAATTTTAAAATCACTTGTACAACAATGTTTGCTATACACACATTCGCATAGGTGATATGTAACGAAGAATTATTTATTTTCTTTTCTTCTCACTAGAGCAATTACATCACGGAAGGAAGCGATTATTCAATACACCCCTCCATAATATCTGTCTTGGATTGGACCGTCTTTTTGAATTATCCGAAAACCACGTCATAATTACTAAATATTTTGTTACCTATATTATTTTTTTAATCAAATATGAACCTCGTTAAGCTCTTTATTAATAAAATTGTATTTTTGTTTGTTAATACTTAACCAAAAAACAAAGAATAACGAAGTTATTTTTGCTGTATTAACTCAGCCGATACTTAATTTACTTACTTTCATATTTTTTACAAATTATTGTTATTTATTGCACCGACATGCATGCCAGGGGTGACTTTCGGCAAATAGCTCTACAAGGACGCCTTTGTCTAGCAGTGGACCTTAATAGGCTCATTGTTGGATAAAATCAACGCATTAACAACTAATAAATCATATAATTCCGTTAACTTTCCTACAGCATTGCTCAATATAAATCAAAGAACAATTATAATTTCGTTGATTATTTCGTTCCTTCGCCAATTAAGTCTCGGTCCGTGATCACGGAAGGAAGCGTCCGATGCGCCAATACAGCATGTAATAAATCTTGTACCGGACACAGTTGTTGATTTACGTCAGCCTGTGGTATAATGAAGGGTGGGCCATAGGGGTATCGAATGTACTTATATGTTAATATTTGTATTGGAGCTTTTGTGATCGTTTATCATGTGTCGTGTCGTGTTGGGACTGAGTAATTTTTTACTTTACAGCACGGCTTACTGTTGTCAATTAAAATGAGTGTAGTCGTAGTCACTATTTTGTTTGTAAAGTTAATTAAATTTGCTAGATTTTTATCTTCCCTCGTTATTTTTTGTTTTTCTTGTATAGTTCTAGATTGTTTTCAGTAGTAAATTTATATTTGTATAACTTATACGTATATATACTGTCTTTAATACCACAATAAAAGCTGTATATTTTCCATCGGTAGTTTCCAATTTAGTATTAAAATTTGACCCATTTCAGTTAATTTTATTACATATTACTATGTATGCTTACCAAATATTCGCTTAAACTAAAAAAAACAGATTTTCCACACACGGCGGAGACAAGGAACCCATTATAGAACAACTACTCCAAGGTATCCCCGAGTGGTCGGTCGCGTCTCAACAGTGCCCCACATTAGCGTAACTGTCCTAAGTTGAGTTCCGTACCTCACGGAGGAGGTCCGTACCTCACCTCCTCAAGAGGTGCCCTTGGGTTTGCCGTAATCCCTATTACGTAAAAGGCGGATGGCTAGGAGTTCGGCTAGCCAGGCCCGCAACTCTCCCTCTGGCGAAGGCGGAAGGTCTAGGAAACCGACAACGGGAACCAAAACCTACATCCCTTCCAGCCTGTACTCTGTCCGGGCTAAGCTAAGGCCGACAGCTTTAAAAAAATTGTGTTCTCGATCAGTAGCGATGTCACCCCGATGATGACGTTATTTTTGGGCGGCGGTCGACCTAAATTGAAAAACCTTCATACTTCTCCTTGCGGTCACCTCAATAGTTTTTTTTTAAATAACCGAATAAAACTTCTAACTTCTATTTCCGTTCCGTTTTTCATGAGTTTGATTTCGATGACAACGAAGAGGCGCTGGAGCAATCTCGCCCAGGGCGCTGGTAGTGCTACAACCGGCACTGAGTCAACCAATAGCTTGGTATTGAATAAAGATATCGTGATTATTTTTGCTAAGTTGAGGCGAAGTGTCTAAGAAATAAAAATATGTATCATCGAAATCTATCCAGGGAGTTGTAGCGTGATGCGCGAACAAAGCAAACCTCTATCATTCTATTTATATAGATTATAATTGGAATAATTTTACCGGCGATGGGACCAGTAGTTCGACTGGGGAGGTACCACTTATTTCTAGCGTGAACGGTTCATAAGTTTCGTTGGGTGTGAGTGCCGGCTGATTTAAATACGAAGCGACCAACTTAGTCCTGAAGAGTTGCAACGCATTTGTAATCAACTTCAGACAGAATTCTGCTCTATATGGAGTTAGTTACATATGTCCAAACGGTACTGACCACTTGCCATCAGGTAGACTGCAAGCTCAGTGCTAATTCAAATTTCATAAAAAATGCCCGTAAAATAAGGGAAGTAAATAAAACAATTGCATAAAAATGTAGTTATATTAATGGTTTATGTACAATAAAAATCTTATATTAATAGACTTATAAATTTTTCCTTAATTATATTACCAAGAATCCTTTACATTATCCTAATTTTGAAAATTAACAATTTTCACAAACAAGAATATTTGCCTTATGCTCTTTTAAGTAAACATAATAAAAATATATGTAATTTACATACTCCGTCAATAACATTTTTTTCTCATATTTGCCGCCCATACTTCGATATCGCGATTCCAATAAATAAACTGTCAAATTTGAAATTTGAAAATGGAATCAAAAATTTCGAACTTCAATACGTAAAAATTGGATAAATTGATTATTTACTAATATCAGGCAATAGCACACTGTTGGCACATTGGTGTTCAGGGTTTGGAATCGACGGCGAACTTTTGTATGAGAAGCTTGTTTCAACTGATAGACGTGCCAGAATTTGTATATTACAATAAGCTAGCACCTTCACCTAGATATGTTGCTAAAATTATTAACATCTTTAAAAAAAAAATTATGACTTTTTTAATGTTAATTAAAATTGTGATGCAGACGTGGGCGCGTGGGTAGCCTTAGGTATTAAAGCGGCGTAGTAGCTGTGAGCTCATGTAGTTTTGGATAGATGGAAGCGTGAATAGTGCAACAAAATAGATTAATCCATCACTAGCGCTTATCAACGGTTTCTCCCGCCACCGCAATTCCGCCGTGACCACGATCCATGTAAATATTTGCAATAACGATTACCCGTTACACAATAAATAATGTATCAATTTCGCGATAATAATACTCTATAGTTATAAATTTTCAAAATGAGTTGAAAATTGATTAAATATGTCCTTTTTCTCAAAATTTGACAGATCACGGGTGGATAAGTTGGACGTTGGAGGCCTACAGCCACTGTACCTATGAGCTGCTAATGAAAGACATCATATAATTACAGTTTTGAAACAAGTTGGAGGACTGAAAAACCTATTTCTGACATTGGCAAAAGTCATGGTTAAGTAATTTTTGGAGTTTTCATACTATATGTCTCTCACCACCCTTGATCCGCTAGTGCTGTGCTACATTACGTAGTCTTCAAAATAAGTGAAATTTGTAAAAAGTACTTTTTAAATTTTGAAAAAGGTGGTTAAGTTAATATTTACCTAAATATTAGGTTTACCTAAAGATGATCTTGGATTTTAGAGCCTCGTCGCTCTTCCTCCGGACCCAGCAGTGGGACAACAATATAGTCCCCTTCTGCCCCCTCCCCTCCACAATACACCAATGTATATATTAATGAATACAACAAATTGACAGCTTTTCGATGTTTTTATGTCTGTGAAAAGGGGCCATCCATAAATTACGTCACACGGTTTTCGTGATTTTTTGACCCCTCCCCGTCCTTGTCACAGCTGGTCACATTTATGAGAACCCCTACCTAGTGTGACATCACATCAGCCCCGGATCATCAATGTGTCGAAAAAAAACGCCGCCCCTACTTTTATGCAATCGAAATCAACCAAAAGGAACGAGTTATGACGTTTTTTAAACCCCTAAAAAAACGTCATCAACACCTACTGCGCGCCCATTTTAGACATGCAGTTGAATTCGTGTTTTAATATTTAGATATTATTATAGTTTGAAATGTGATATCACGAAATTTAGAACCCCTCCCAGCCCTTGTTACATAAAGTCACACTTTCACAACCCCCTTCCATCCCCCTTAATGTTTGACGTAATGTATGGACGGCCCGTAATGGGGGATTTTGTCAGTGGTCACCGCGCCTGGCATGCACGCGTTAACAGCAGTGGATGTTGACAGAACAGAAACTGCTGTCCATCTCCTGGATTTTTTCTTACTCGCCTCTTATGATATGCACGGGAAGAGAAGGAGTGGTGCGATTTAAGACCGATACCACACAGCACATCTTTGCCGGTAAAAACAATACAGCAGAATTTTCTCATAACAGACTTAGACAGCCATAAAAACGTAAAAAATAAGTATCCTTTAAGCGAACATAATACAATGCTTTCTCTATCAAGTGCTTCATGTACGATACTCTCAAAATAAGACAGTAGATACTAAGTTTATACACTCCAATGTGTACCTCATATACTTGAGTGTTTTCCCACCAAGCCAAAGTGCTCCGGCCACTTGAAACATCTTAACTTTAAGATATAGGAGCAAAACAAACATACCGCTCCGCCCAGCTGGCGAGCCGCGACCACTCTTCCGGCACCACGGGCACTTGCTGTTTGTTTAGCAGGATAAGCAACTTCGCCAGATCACTCAGTACACAACTGTAAAGTATAAAGTTTTACAAATTAATTATCGGAAAGTAAAATAAAGGGAATGTAAATGTTTTGACTGAATGAAATACTAAATGGAATTTTATTTTTTTCTAATTTCAAGTCTTCTGTATGCAGAGATGATTTTTTTTTTACGTTCGCTGGACAACTAAGAATTAGGTGTTTATAATTGAAGTTGCAGAAAAGCATGCAGTCCACCTGGTGGTAAGTGGTTACTGCCGCCCATGTATGTTTGTAACCAATTCCATATAAAACATATGTTTTACCTGAAGTTAATTAAAGATGCGTTGGCACACCCTAAGACTAAGTTAGTCAGTTCATTTCACGTATAAGTCACCAAAAATGTTTTATTCGAATTTATGTTGTTAAGACGTTGTACGTTGTTAACCCAGGTTTGAAAACCAATCCAGAAAGTTAAAATTCCAGCGTGTGTGAATGATCAAAGATACTCGTATATACTTTATTTTACCGAGATGGTCGGCGAGGTCCGATGATCGTTGCCCTAGATTGTGATTGTTACGTAAATAAACATCGTGAGCAGTAACGCAAGTCATGGAGTGAAAGTTTATGAAGCGTTATAGAATGCAGATTATTTCTTTTGTGGTCTGAATAGTCCCTAATCTCATTAAATTTGTAGTTTTTGCTTCGACTACCGTATCTCACGGGTGCAATCCGCTTATTTAAGAGTCATTTAATGTTTTGCAATTCCAAGCAGCATGCAAATACGAGTTCTGTTGCGCAACGGCCTCACTAAAGTGTTATATATTTAATTGTCGGTCTTGTTTTGTGTTAATGTACCGATTATATACCCGAGGCTCCATGTCTTATGCAAATATATATCCGGTTACGAAAAACTTGAACGCAATCATTGCATGAACAATTAATAATTGTTTACAAAACAACATATTAACAAAGAATTCGTAAAAATATGGGTATTAAAAATTAGTAAAACTATGGGCATAATTTGCAAAAGGTATCACTGTCACATCTATTTCTAGTTTGATGCCGTTTATGCATTTCATTGGAAGGGTGCCGACTGATTGCAACATGAGGCGAACATCTTGGTCCTCAAGGGTAGCAACGTATCTGTGATTGATTTCAGATGGAACCTCATTTCTATATGGCGCTGGTTACAGGTTCATGGACGGCAAGAGAGGTACGATATGTTTTTGAGTAAAAAGTCCTTTCCACAATTTACGTTACGTTAGTCAACGAAGACGCCATATATAAGCGCAACTATTGCATGCCAAATTTATTGTCAACCATACATAAGCAGAATGTAGCAGATTATAAAGAAACGTTACATTACCTATAAGCCATTGCTGCATCATTGTTTCCCAACTGATAGAGCTCTCGGACTTGGTGGCGCGTGTGGTTCAATATCGCCAACAGAGTGAAAGCGTGCGGCTGGAAATAGAATGCGTATTTAGGATCGATGCACGAGTTAGATAGGACATCATAAATAGGTACTTATATTGTATGAAGTGTGTATAGCCCCACGCTTGTGTAGATCTCGACCGATTTACAAAGTTAAGCAACGTTAAGCGCGTTCGGTGGTTGGATGGGTGACCGCTAGTGGCTAAATTACATGCGCGCTTTGGAGGGCACGTTAATTCGTCGGTTCCAGTTATCATTATCGCATCGGAGGCCTTATAGGCGAGTTAAGAAAAAAACATCCGATATCGTTGGCCGCTAACCCGTACCTTCTTTACCAATACGCATTGGAGTACCACCGTCACACCTATTTCTAGTGTGAAGCAATTTACATGTGTTTCGTTGGAAGGGTGTGATTGCCGGCAGACTTGAACACGAGGCGACCATCTTTGTCCTCTGGAGTAGCAAAGCATCTGTGATCGACTTCAGGTAGAACGAGAGTTCTACATGAAGTTGGTTACAGATGTCCATGGGCGGCAGTGGCCACTTATCATCAGGTGGACTGCATGCTCGTTTGCTACTTAAATTTTATAAAAATAAAATAAAAAAAAGCAGCATGTTGGAGTACGCTCCAAACCTCCATCAGTTGTTAAGAGAGCCGTGCCCAGCATTGGGATATAAAAACTATTGCGGCTATTATAGAAGTTGCTGATCTTATTATAAATAATAATAGCTAGCTACTCTCTAAATACCAGACAGATTATGATCATTATTACTGATATGTAAAATTAGAACAGCTTTATGAAGCTTAGGTTTGTTTGCTCAGAGCTAAATGAAACATTTAGCCTGAGTTGGTTAGGTACGTTAGCCAACTCAGTATCTAAATAATCAATTTGATATCTAAATACATATTTAAATATAATTATTGATATTCATGTCGATTATTACCATAATAAATTCTATCAATCGCATTCAAGTTCATTGGCACAATTTGTATATTTATCTAACTGGTTTTCTGGACGATAGGAGAGAGTGGTGCGAGTTCTCCTTTTACAACTTTCGAAAGCAACTCTTGGTGTCATGTCACGGTGTTTCTCGTGAACATTATGTTAGTGTTTTCACGCAACATTAAGGCTCATTACGTTGCAACAACAACACTTTGTACAAACGTTCGGGTACGTTTAACTTAGAGCAAATATAGGGCCAACATCCGCTTTAGATAATGTATGTTGGGTGATTCGGTTTATAATGCTTAAAATAACTTGTCTATGAACAGGGTCGTAAACTGTAAGCGTTATTTTACTGTAAATAAAGGTGTAGGCTAATGTCGCACGTGTTTTCAAAGCTTTTAAGAACAGAAAAATCGGAGCGTCTGAAAATATGAACACGATGATTTTATAGGTATACCTTTAGGTACGAACACTCTTGCAACAAAATAAACACTAATTTAAATCCCGTTGGTTTGTTACATACTAGTTTAAAATAGCTGAAAATTCATATACATATACATGAATTGTAAGGAATCTCCTGCTAGTTAGTAGATACTAGTACTAGTTATTGTTTATTTAGTACTAGTTTAATTTACTTTAAAACACATCAGTGAATTGTAAGAAATCACGTACTAGTTAATAACTACTAGTATTAACTAGTGCTAGTTTAACTTGAAATACATGAGTGAATTGTGAATATACCTGTTTCATATAAAACTAATTTATTAACTTGATACTTTATCGAGATACGAAAACACGGTAATAACTGCATACTGCATTGTTTTATATTTCTGTTTAAGCTACCATGTCCGTGACTTCACACGCGAATGTGTCGAAGTGGAACAATTGATTTTACCAATAAAACGATTTTCATGTTTGTTTTTTACAACCAATTACCGTATAAAGATAAAATAAGCCGCTCCGATGTAGTTTGTAATTATTTTAAAATCGGTTAGCGTGTGTAACATTTCGTGTATCGTCTTACGTTGCATTAAATATGTGATTCGAAATATTATTGAAATAATAAGTCTGGTTTAGAAATACATACATCCAAGCATTTTTATAACATAGTGTTATATCAATCGATCTACAATTAATCGTAATAACTACCTACACACTTGTAATTCGTAATTAAAGGTATCACATAATGATAAATTATATAAGTAAATTCATTAAAATTTGTTTAGTGAGTATTGTATTCGCTGTCCAATCATAATGCCTTGAATACGAAAAATATAAGGATGTAATAAACAGAAACCCGTTATTTTTTCGAAAGGAATAGCAATGTATCTGTGATCGATTTCAGATAAAATTTCTGTTATATTTGCAGTTGGGCATAGATGGCCGTGGGCAGCAGTGACCACTTACCATCAGGTGTACTGCAGGCTCGTTTGTTACTTCAGTCATATAAAAAAAGGCTTTAGTAATTGTCTCTCATTGTATAAGTGAGATAGGATTCCTCAAAGTAGCCTTAAGTAGCTATATGTTATGATGTACAAACGAATGATTCTGCCAC
>DWPH01000105.1:0-11644 GCA_018251535.1 Autochton itylus | reverse complement strand
AGATACTCAAAGAAATATCTGATACCAAGATTAGCTTATAGAATGCAGGAAAAAGCGTATGGAGAAATGTCAAGAAAGGGGACAAAAAGACTAGAGTATCTGGCAGATCGGCTAGAGAAGGGAAAAAGAATAAGTAGCGATAAACTGCCAGTAGAGGGAACAGAGCTAATATTAGAGAGAGGGGAAGAGACTCACGCAGTAATGGTAACAGATAAGGGTTTAATCTACAGAGAAGAATTTTTCACATCATTATCAGCAGTAGCCGGAAAAATAATGGGAATGAGTTACAATGGGCCGCTCCTATTTGGTTTGCGTGATCAAAAGGGAAGGGAAAATGTGTAAAGGGATAAGATGTGGAATATATACGAGAAAGTCAAATGAAGACGGTCTAGAGCAGAAGTTTAACAGTTTAGATGCGCAACGAGTAGCATGTGAGAAGTACATAAAGAGCAAAGAAGGCTGGGTAGCATTGGCCAAAAGGTACGACGATGGAGGTTTCTCAGGAAAGAATTTAGAAAGACCAGCAATAAAGGAATTATTTGAAGATGTAAAAAAAGGAGAAGTAGATTGTGTAGTAGTATATACGCTAGATAGATTATCAAGGGAAACAAAAGACAGCATCGAAGTAACATCATTTTTTAGAAGACATAGAGTAAATTTTGTAGCAGTAACGCAGATATTTGACAATAATACGCCAATGGGAAAGTTCGTACAAACGGTGTTATCAGGAGCCGCACAACTAGAAAGAGAAATGATAGTAGAGAGGGTAAAAAATAAAATAGCAACATCAAAAGAACACGGACTATGGATGGGAGGAACTTTGCCGTTTGGGTATGATGTAAAAGATAAAGAATTAATAATAAATGAGAAAGAAGCAAAAATAGTAAAGCATATATTTGCAAGATATTTGGAGCTGAAGTCAATGGCAGAGTTGGCAAGAGAGTTAAATAGCCAAGGGTACCATACGAAATCAGATATCTTTAAAAAAGCGACGGTGAGAAGAATAATAACAAATCCAATATATATGGGAAAAATACGGCATTATGAGAAAGAGTATGAAGGAAAACATGAAGCAATAATAGAGGAAGAAAAATGGCAAAAAGCGCAGGAATTGATAAAGAATCAACCATATAGAAAAGCAAAATATGAGGAAGCGCTACTTAGGGGAATAATTAAGTGCAAGAGTTGTAATGTGAACATGACGCTGACATACTCAAAAAAAGAAAATAAAAGATATCGATATTACATATGTAACAATCACTTAAGGGGAAAAGGTTGTGAATCAATAAACAGAACTATAGTAGCGGGAGAAGTGGAAAAAGAAGTGATGAAGAAAGCTGAACAGCTATATGAAAAATGGGGAAAAAAAGCGGAAGAGTGGAAAAATTTAAGTTTTGGAAAACAGAAAGAAGTAGTGAAAAAGTTAATAAAAGGAGTAATGGTAAAAGAAGATGGAATAGAAATGGGTTCGGAGGATAAGGTGGAATTTATACCAATAATGAAGAAGAAAGGAAATAAATGTACAGTGATTGAGCCAGAAGGTAAAACAAACAATGCGTTACTGAAAGCAGTGGTAGGAGCCCACCTATGGAAACGTCAGCTAGAAGAGGGAAAATATGCAAGCGTAGGAGAGCTAAGTGCCAAAATTAATATAGGTACAAGACGTATACAACAAATTTTAAGGTTAAATTATTTAGCACCAAAGATCAAAGAAGACATAGTAAATGGGAGGCAGCCAAAGGGTTTGAAGTTAGTTGAATTGAGGGAAATACCAATGCTGTGGAGTGAGCAGATGAAGAAATTTTGCAAATTAGCGATTTAAAAATCACACGATTAATACTTTACTAATACAAATTAGCTACATAAGAGATACAAAGAAAAAAATAATATGAGAAAACTAATTACCGGAAAAACTAATGAAGCAGATATAACCTATGAGTTGCCATTTGATCAAGATCAGTTAACAAGCAAAGATAAAAAGGAGCTTTTTAAGCTATTAAAAAGGATACAAGAGGGTAAAAGTATCAGTGAAAAAATTAGTAAATCCTTTCATGATACACGAAAGATTCCGTGGATACTAATAGTTGATATATATGAACGTAGAAGAGACGTATTCACACTATTACATTATGCTAGATTTTGCAAGAATAAGCAAGCTGAGAATGATCTTTTAGAAGAAGCTAAAAAACATGGGCTTTTTAAGGAGTTTAATCGTACGAAAATAGTCTCGGACTACTTAGGAAGTCATGGAGAATTAATACGTACATATAGTACTGTTAAAGATGGTGTAGTAAGGGTAGAAGGTTTTGAGCCTTGGGATGATAAGGAAGTGATGAATCCAAATATGACAAGTGACAAAGAAGAAAAAAACTCGTTAATAGAAACTATTATGGAAGGATCAGTGGCTTATAATATTTCAGAAGATATTGAAGAAGTTTCGGATAAGAATAAAGAAAATTTTTATGGAGAACAACAAGAAGAAACCGCAGAAACTGGCACTCAGCCGTGCAAGAAGATTAATAATGGTGAAGATTATGAAAGGAATGAAGAAAATCAAGGGAATTTCGCTAACTCAGGAAGAACGGTGGTAAAAGAGCTGAATGCTTTAAGAATCTTTTCTTCTAACCCTTGTGTTAACGATAAATCTTTCAAAATTGCAGATGAAGAATCATCAACAAAAGCAATGCAACGGAGAGCGATTCTGACTGGTGCCGTTGGGGTGGTGCTACTGGTAAGTGGTATTGTATCACATATTATGAAAATGCCTACTATAGGAACAGTTGGAGTGATTGCTGGATTGGCATGCATAAGCTTTGCGTTGTACAGTACCCTAGAACCGAGTACAAAGCTAGAGAAGGTAGAAGAGCTCTTCCGATCCAACGCAAGAGAACATTCCTAAAAAACACAGATATTAAAATAATTTCCTAAGAAATACTTCTAATTTACTAACCAAGTACTAAACCTGCTGCTATTTTCCTCAAGGCAATCCATCAACTTAATAGGTATATTGTTTACACTACTCATCTTCGTAGTCAGGATATTGTGGAGGAGCCTCTCCTTGCTTTTTAGTAACTTTTGGATATCTTGTTCCAGCTTCTGCTTCAATAATGCCACAACATTCTACTAAAAATTCCCAATTATCGCCATAATCAAAAAGAAAAATCATTTTTTTATCTGGCTCAAAAACCTTGTAGATATAAGAATTTTTGACGCTTTTTTCATTAGGCATAAACTATAATCAGTATTATAAAATAAAGTGTATACTTCATTACTTTCATAAATATCGTTTATGTTACTATAAAAACCAAATTAATGATCTAACTCAAAACTAAAGACCTTTATGATAGTTTCTGCAAATTTATAAAGACAGCTTTCAATTCCATCTCACGGTAGATTTTTTTGTCTAGAGAAACTTTAAATAAGTATACTTTCTTTTTCTTATCCACTTAATTTATCTTTAACTTACATTAAATTAACCAATAGCAAAAAAACAACACAAGTCAAACATAACCTTACCCACATATCTTACCCTATTCGGACTATTAGGAGAAATGCTATACTTTAGAAAAAGCTTAACTGAACTTTCATTCGTTCTGACAACACATACTTACTTTTAATGACCAATGATATGGTCGTTGCTGGAAATAGGCGTTCTTAGGCCTTGAAGATGACTGTTTACTTTCGGCAAATCGTCTAAATCATGCTCTATTTTTTGTGTTTCCATCTCAAATTTAAATCCCAATTTTTCACAGAATTTTTGAAAGTATTCTCTAATAATAGAGAGCAAGTTTCTATCTCCTTCTTTATAATTTTTTAATTCCTTGGGAACAGTGAGTGATAATTTACCGTCTTTATAGGTTACACCATCTTTTCCATCTTGAGACTCAAGTGTAAATTCCAGTGAGGTGGATAGACCACATATTTTTTCCCCTGGATTATCAAATTTGATTACAGGTATTTCCATATCAGACTTTACTCTTATGTTATTATGGTCAGTGTAATCAATATTCATTACTTTGTCAGGGTCTTGCGTTGTTAATCGATAATTGCTAAGTGCAGAGTGATATTCAATAAATATACCTGCTAAGTATCCTGCTTGATTACAATTAGTAACTAGTTCTTCTAAGATAGGGGCACTCGGAACTTCTGCTTCAGCATATTTAAACATTTCCTTAAAAACTTCCTTTACAAATGGTCGGTAGTTCTTATTCTCATCTCCTACTTTGAGTAATAGATGCATATGCTCTCTTCCAGCATTGTAAAATCTCTCAAAATCTCTACCGTACGAATTGGTTTTCTGATAATCAGGAATTTCAGGATTTTCACAATGACTTTCCCACAATTCACTTAACGCGTTATATGCAAGTTCTTTTTCAAGATCCTTAAGGACTGAATTAACAAAAGCCCTGCCATGATCTTTATCTATTTCTCTTTGTTTTTTGCTTGCGGCTTCAGCGCTATATATATCATAACTATTAAAAAGGTTGCTTTTGCGATATTTCGCTCCTTCCATTAACACAGAGGTTAAAACTGTATCTATAATCTTTCCATTAATAACAAAGTTCATTCTTGGAAGATCGAAATACATTGTTTCACCAGAGTGTGCTGATTTATTGCTCTCGCCAGCCTTTAATTTACTAAAGCTAAATTCTTTAATTTTAACCTTCAACGTAACTATTGGATTTGCTTCTGTCATAGTCCGTACTTATTAAAGCCCCTAAACTTGATTATAACATAAGAACCATTAATAGATTATTAACAACACCTAAACGCAACAAAGGCCTTACACCATCTGTACAACAAATACGCAAAGACAATAGAACTTTATTATATTCTATCTATAATGATTCAAAATAGCAAGCCTCAAACTAGAAGCCTGCTACCACTTACTGGTTACTTTACATCAATCTTCTTGATGTGTTTCTCTGACTTAGGTATGGTTACATGTAATACTCCATCTGAAAAACTAGCAGATACTTTATCTCGCTCCACATTTACTGGAAGCTGAATAGACCTATAGAAAGAGCCATAGTACCTTTCTCGATGATAAAACTGCTTATCTTTTGACTCGTTATCACATGTCTTTTCACCCTTCACTATTAAGCTATCGCCAGATATACTAATATCTATGCTTTCTTTGGAAATACCTGGTAACTCTAATGAGAGGCAATAGCTTTCCTTTGTTTCATAAAAGTCACAAGCTGGTAATAGACTGTTGCTTCTTCTGGAAAGCTCTGGATTCCATCCTGTAAAGAAGCTATCAAATATGTCATCAACGGCCCTTTGTAACCCTCTTACACTAAAGTTATCACGGTTATTGTTTTTATTTGAATGAACTATATTACTCATGTTGTACCTCCTTTCACTAATATATGCATTATGTAATCATTCTACTTACTAATTTCAACCCTAAATCTAAAGTCAGAGCTTTTGTTAGATGTGAAAAGTTGTTCCAATTTACTATGACTTGATTATGAGAAAAAAATCTTATTTGGATTACCATGGGTAATGCTATAAACTAGATTAATTGTAGTACGTAGAGTTATTACATTCCTCCCATTTCTGCGATTATTTTCTTCATCTTCATTTGATAAGTATTTTACTTTTCAAACTTACCTCCAATGATTTATTTAATATTCCCCAACTTTGAGTGCACTAAATTTGCTCATTTTCCCTTAACTTGACACGTATACTTTTTTGAATATTCCCATAAAACCTTTAAAATAATCTTTAAATTACTAAAGCCATTACTTAATGTTGAAAGTAGCTTGTTCTGCTATTTTTCCTTAACTTAAACGTACTGTACTTGAGATGTACTTGAGGTAATCACTACATCGTTAATATTAGTATTAGGATTACTGATGCTAAGAGGTTTACAAGCATCTATCAAAATTCTTAAGTCTTCGTTACTCAGGTAACTAAATATTTTTTCAGTACAGTCATATGGTAACTCAGGAAAATTGTTAAAGAGAAAATGGAAAATTTTATTGCCTTGTTCAAGTAACTCTTTTCTTTCCATACCCTTTCTGAAATGACTTTCGATCATACTAGCATATATTGGAAATTTTGTTTTATAGTCGTCTGATTTTAAAACCTGCACTATATTTTCATTCCTCATATATATTGCTAATGAGCTTGTACCTTTTGCCAAGATATCATAAAATGAAATGTTAGGATTATTAATCTTCTCACTCTTCATCCTTGCTATTTCTTCCTCACATTCATCCTGAAAGCCACTTATTTCACCACTGATACTCATTGATAGTAAATTTTTTTCACTTACATATAAATTTGCGGTTTTCATTTTAACTATGTGGCGTTTAAGAGCTTCAGCAGTTACTTCACACGAACAGACACCACGATCAGGATCGTAATAACCATCATCATCAGAGTCATAGTTGTTGAGTTGACTATAGAATGACCTTATACCAGCCATAGCAGAATCAAGTGGTGTATGATTATTTCTACTCGTAATATTAATATCAGAGCCATATTCCAAAAGAGTTGTAACAACTTCTTCATGTCCTTCTTTAGAAGCAATGTGAAGTGCTGTTCTGCCATACTCATCTCTAGAGTTAATATCAGCACCAAATTTCAAGATAGTCTCAATAATTTCCTGGTAACCTTTTTGAGCAGCCAGGTGCAGTGGTGTTATGTCACTTTTAATTTTAGAACCAACTTTAGCACCGCATTCTAGCAATACTTTTACAACCTCTTTATGGCCTTTTTGAGTTGCAATATGAAGTGCAGTTATTCCATCTTTTTGCTTAGCGTTTGCGTTAGCTCCTTTGTTCAAGAGCATTTTGCTAATTACTTCATTTCCTTGTTGAGCAGAAAGATGGAGAGGTGTTATATCACTTTTAACTGTAGAATTAACATCTGCATTATATTCTAAAAGAGCTTCAACAACTTTCGTATATCCTTTCTGAGCAGCAGCATGAAGCGTCGTAATACCATTTTTAGTTTGAGCATCTACATTAGCACCTTTACTCAGAAGCAGTTTAGCAATTTCTCCCTTAATATTAATATCAGGATCTTCATTAGTGAGAAATCCAAAAAAACCTTCACTTTCACTTAAAGCAGTAAAATGCAATGCTGTTCTCCCATATTTGTCACTAGCGTTAATATCAGCATCATGTTGCAAAAGAGCTTCAACGATTTCTATGCATTCCTTCTTAACAGCAATATTCAATAGATCAGGACTATCTTTTATATTAGCTCTATTAGTTAAAAGTAGCTTGGTAACTTTTAAATCGGCATTCTCAATAGCATAAAATATTGGAGTTTTTCCGGTTTTATCTTGAGCATTTATATCAGCTTCATAGCTTATCAACAATTTAGCTACTTCTTCCTGTTTGTTTTTGGCTGCACTATGTAAAGGTGTAAAACCTTCTTTAAATGTTGAATTGTATAACGTATTAACGTCAGCACCATACTTTAATAGGTCTTCAATAATTTTCAAATATCCTTTTTCAACAGCAGCATGTAATAACTTAGGATTATTTGCATCTTCTGGGTTAACAATAAGGCCATATTCTAGAAGAGCCTCAACAATCTTTTTATACTTTTCTCCATAGCCGTGCACTGCGATTTTAAGAGAGCTTCTGTTACTTTGATGATTAATATCAGGACAATACTTTAAAACATCCTCAACAATCATTAAATATCCTTTTTCAACAGCGAGGTGTAGTGTGGTTTTGCCATCTTTGTCCTGATTATCAACTTTAGCTCCATGTTGTAAGAGCAGCTTTACAACTGTTTTACGTCCTGTTTTGGTAGCAATATGAAGTGGCGTTAAATTACTATTTGTGCTAGCATTAATATCAGCACCTTTATTCAAGAATAATTTCACAGCTTCTTCATTGTCTAGTTCAGAAGCAAAATGTAGTGGCGTATATCCTTCCTTCAATGTGAAAGAATGAGTACAAGCACCATGGTTTAGAAGATCTTCGGCAATATGCATATATCCTTTCTTAGCAGCAATATGAAGAGGGGTTATACTATCTTCCCCTTTAACATCAACATTAGCACCTCTACTTAAAAGCAACGTGATAACTTCTTTACTACCTTTTTCAACAGCAAAGTGCAGTGGTGCATAACCTTTTTTCCATGTTGAAGTACACACACAATTAACATAAGCTCCATATTTTAAAAGATGCTCAACAATCTGTAAATACTCTCTCTCAGCTGCAATATGAAGAGGAGTTATACCATCATTGCTTCTGACGTTAATGTTAGCTCCACGATTTAAAAGTAGTTCAGTAATTTCCATTTTCTTATTTTCAATCGCATTGTGAAGCGGAGTTCTGCTATACTGATTTTTAGCATCAATGTTAGCACCTCTGTCTAGAAGCATCTTAACAATTTCTATGTCACCATTTATAGCAGCAAAATGAAGTGGAGTATTAGAAGGTTTTTTGTTTTTGCTGTTAACTTTAGAACCGTTTGTTAAAAGTAGTTTAGTAACCGCTGTATGTTTATTCTCAATAGCATCACGAAGTAAAACATATCCTTCTGACCATGCTCGTGA
The DNA here is from genome assembly GCA_018251535.1 of Autochton itylus. Taxonomy (NCBI): domain Eukaryota; kingdom Metazoa; phylum Arthropoda; class Insecta; order Lepidoptera; family Hesperiidae; genus Autochton; species Autochton itylus. Next base: position 3,114 of record DWPH01000105.1, on the reverse strand, counting down.
ATAAGATAGTCCAAAAGAATTAATTAACTCCCTTGCTCTTTCTAGTCTTCCTTCACGAACTGCAGAAATTAAACTGTAGCTTGTATTATCATTGCCTAGCATAACTACTTACCCTCCAAATTATAACATTTTCCTTATATTAATATAATCATAAATAGATGATATATTATCCACAGTATATAATATAAGTCAAACTAGTTTAAACATAATATTTTTACTATCTTGCAGTGTTTTAGTTTCTGTAATAAATCCAGGTGTTTACATATACTCTCCTTTAACGCAATAAATATGTCTAATAGAATAAAATGGTAAACTTGTAGCTGTGATGTGGAGTATAAAGTAGCCCATGTACCAAAAATTTGTACTTTTTTCTATATCTACTTTCCTTAATTTGACTCTATGGCTTGCTGAAACTCAGATATTGTAACTGATTTAAGTATAATATTAACTTAGGTTATATATAAATATTTCAATAGTATTATTCAAACTTTTAACCCCACTTCCTATATTGACGTCTTGTAAATTTTGATCTGGCTTTTTTAGCATTTCTAACAATTTACCCGCAACATTCTTATGTCCATTAGCTATAGCAACTTGCAATAATGTATTCCCTTGATTATTACGAGCGCTCGTTACAGCTAAAAATTCATCTTGCTTTACTACCCTTAGCTTGTTGATAATTTCAACATTACCTTTTTTTGTACCTTCAAACAATTCTTCAACTAATTTCAGGAAGTTAGCAACTTTCTGATCTTTGGAAAGATTAATAGGTGTTTTGCCTTCTTTATTCTCAATGTTGTAAGTTGCACCATGTTTTAATAAAGATTTTACAACTTCTAAGAAGCCATTTTTAGCCGCAACATGAAGTGATGTAGTACCACCAGAAGTTGTTCTAGCATTAATAAAGTCATTTAATTTATCACGACTTACATATTGTAATAAAACTTCAACAACTTCTCTGTAACCTTTGGAAGAAGCTATATGTAATGGCGTATTGCCCTTGTTAGTAATTTGAGCAACTTCAGCTCCATTTTTTAATAAGGTACTTACAACATCTATGTTGCCGTTGTTAACAGCATGGTGTAATGGTGTTCTTCCATCGGTATCTTTGAAGTTAACAATTACCCCTCTTTTGATGCAATTCTCAACCGCTAAAGGATTGTCATTTTCTATGGCCTCAAGTAACTTTTCAGAAAAAGCAGACTGTAACCTCTGATTGATTGACTCTAAAAACCTTTTTACAGGAATGTCAATATTAAGTTCAACCATTTCTATGAACGATCTTACATCTTTCTTTAACTCACTATGCAATAACTTATAATATTTTGTACCTTGCCCTTTGGAAACGAAGCATTCAGCCTTCCCACCGTAAGCTTCATCTGTATACCCTGACGTTATGTGTTTTGGATCAAATTCTAGTGCTACTAGCATATCATTTACTGACTGTATGCTTTTATTATTTATCGAACCAGGTACACAATCTTTGTATACCTCAACTAAGTGATATGCATTTCCTAGGTAATAAGAACCTTCCTTAAGAGTTTTCCAAGGAGAAGTATTCTTTTCTGAACTATATGGTTGCGACATGCTACGCAACATAGGAAGGTAAAGCTCAGAAAAACGGATATGCACCTCTGCAGCACTTTTAAGCTTCTCAAGTTGATCCAACTCACATTCAGGGCTAAACTGTGATTGAACTTGATCTGGCTCCTTCAGCATTTTTAACAATTTAGTTGCAATATTCTTATGTTTATTGGCTATAGCAACTTGCAATAATGTATTCCCTTGATTATTACGAGCATTTGTTATAGCTAAGAACTCATCAGGTTTTACTGCTCTTAGCTTGCTGATAGATTCAACATTACCATTTTTTATATCTCTAAACAATTCTTCGATCAATTTCAGTAAGTTAGTAACTCTTTGGTCCTTAGAAAGATCAAGTGGTGCTTTACCTTCTTTATTCTTGATGTTATAAATTGCACCATGTTTTAATAAAGATTTTACAACTTCCAAGGAGCCACCTTTAGCTGCAACATGAAGTGATGTAGTACCACTAGAAGTAGTTTTAGCATTAACAAAGTCATTTAATTTATCACGACTGATATGTTGTAACAGAACCTCAACAATTTCTTTGTAACATTTGGAAGTAGCAGTGTGTAATGGTGTATTACCTTTATTAGTAACTTGACTAACATTAGCTCCATTTGTTAGTAAGATGTTTACTATATCTATGTGTCCATTGCTAACAGCGTAATGCAACGGTGTTCTTCCATCAATATCTTTATCGTTGGCATCAGCTCCATCTTTTAACAGACGCTGAACAGTTCGTATATCACCTTTACTAGCAGCAATGTTGATATCTTTCTGCAGATGCTGGAGAACCTCTGATGCTTCGCTACCCTCAAGCTTAAATCTAAAATTAATCATCTCTATCTTTTTTAAAATATCTAAAACACTCGGATGACTTGGTCCAAAAACAGCTTTTCTTTGATCAAAACTTTCTCTGTAGACTTTAAGTGCGCTGATCCATTTCCCTTGAGCAAAAAGTACATTTGCTATGTTGTATTGAGTATTCAAGGTTTCTGGGTGATTTTGTTGTAAAGCTTTTTTCTGGATATTTAAAACCTCTTGAAAAGCTTTCAAGGCTTCATGATATTTATTTTGATTGAAGAGTACCCCAGCAATGTTATGTAACGTTCTCAAGGTATCAGCATGATTAATACCTAAAATTATTTTCTTCTTTTCAAAAACCTCTTTATAGATTTTTAAGGACTCTTCGTATTTACCTTGGTTAGCTAGTACCATTGCTATATTATTTTTGGCACTCACAGTGGCTAGATCATGTGTACCTAGTGTTTCTTTCCTCTTTTCAAAAACTGCCCTATTGATATTTAACGCTTCTTCATATTTTCCCTGTTTATCTAATACTAATGCCATGTGAAACTGAGTATTTAAGGTATCTGAATGATTTGACCCTAGTATTTCCTTTTGTCTCTGATAGACTTCTTGATAAATATTGAAAGCTTCTTCATCTTTCCCCTGTCTATGCAGCACTAAAGCGATTGTACTTCTTGTACTTAAAGTATCCTTATCGTTTAAATCCAGCATTTCTTT